>CAWUHX010000427.1:0-185311 GCA_963922205.1 Romanomermis culicivorax | reverse complement strand
CAACAATTTGATCAAAATATTGACTACTAAACTGAGCGTTAAGTGCCACACATTGTGAGGGGCCAGGCCACATGCCCCGTGGGAGGTCAAGGCGTAGGTGCCGCACAATTTCTTGCAAATTGCGCTGTTTCTTGGAATCTTTTCAACAATTTGATCAAAATATTGACTACTAAAATGAGCGTTAACTGCCACACATTGTGAGGGGCCAGGGCCACATGCCCCGTGGGAGGTCAAGGCGTAGGTGCCGCACAATTTCTTGCAAATTGCGCTGTTTCTTGGAATCTTTTCAACAATTTGATCAAATATTGACTACTAAAATGAGCGTTAACTGCCACACATTGTGAGGGGTCAGGCCACATGTCCCGCGGGAGGTCAAGGCGCTTCATTTTTACTTATTTTTAGTTTTTTTGTTTTTTTATCTGTTTTTTCTCCAGTTTTTTATCGAATATTTAATTATTTTTTGTTTATTTTGTTTTTGTGGCTTATTTCACGTCAAAAAATGTTTTTTTTCGTAATTTTTCAATCTGTTTTTTTCGCTTTTTTGTAGTTTATTTCTACGTTTTTCAGTTTTCTGAAATTTTTTTCCGGAAAAATTTTGGATTGTTATGAATTTTATGGTTTATGTGCTGCACTTGCTTTTTGTTTTTATTTTTTTTTTGTTTTTCTTTTCTTGAATTTAAAAAAAAAATTTTTTGAAAGTTTTTCAAAATTTTTTTCTAATTTCATTTATTTTTCTAGTGATAGAATAAATTTCAATTTTCGAATCTAACTTCGGATCAACGTCGAATTTTACGTTCAAAAATTGTGGAAAAATGTTCAATGGCCAACAATTTTTTATTAGAATTGGAATTTTCGAAAATATCAAGTCGCGATTTTTTATCGAACGACGACTTAGGTGAATGGCTATTGTTTTTAACCATCGAACTATTGACCCGATACGCTGGTTACCACGACAAATTTGTTTTCAATTTTAAAACTGAAAATCGTTGTAATATTTTTTGTTGTAATATTTTTTGTTTTCTTCATTGAAATAAATAATCAAAGTCGTCTTTAGCTATTAGGTCATAAATTTTCCAGGATTTTTTCAGGATTTTTTTTTTGAAATAATTTTTTTTTCCTATTTTTTCTGAATAATTTTATCAGTCAATTGACCATGATAGGAAATATCAATGTTTGGAATTTTCGGTTTGATGTGCCCTGTACCATGATGTAAATGTGTATTATGATACATTCATCAATTACATTAACTACACATTAAAATAAAATGTCTTTTTAATACAATATTTGGTTCATATTTAATGTAAAGTAGTCACATGCATATGAGTGTGTGAGTAACTGAGTAACCCCGACTTTTGTTTACTCCATTCGTTTTCGCTTTGTTTTCGTTTTGTTACGCCGGAATTATTACGACATTGTTTACGTGGTGCGTGCAAAAAATGGCCTTACAAGCCGATCCCAATATTTTTCAAATAACTCAAATTTGCGCAAATGAACAATCGGCAAATGAATTCGCAATTACCAATGGACTTTTGCCAAATATTCCAGGAGTTGGTCAGCTGGGCAACAGACCCATGTGTCCCAAACCAAATTGTAATGGGGAATTATACAGAACGGTTATTCGAGGTAAATTTTTTTTTGGTTACATAATCTTTGCATGCATGTGGTCTTTTGACTATCTGGCCAACTCCTGTTCATGGAAGAAACCGCATAACATATACTATGCAGCCAAAAACTCCATCATCGTTAATTTTGCTATTGAATATTTCAACCATCCCATCATTGCCTAAATAATGGACTGTCCATTGGCTATACAGACTACATGCATTAAGAAACATAATTCCCGTTCATCAGATTTCGTGCCTGATTATCATTTACATATTTTCTTCTGCTGCATTTTCTGTGCACCACCTAATCATTTTTCTATATTTTTATTGCATTTTTTCTTTCGTTTTTTATTCAATATTTTATTTTATTTCACATATTACTAAGTTCAATATCTTTGTTATCTATATTATTGTCCATTTTCTACTTGCATACTTTTTCCCCTCATTCTTTATTTTTTTATTTTTGTCAATTCATGTTTTATTTTTTGTATTTTTCATTTGCAGTTTTTATATGCATCTTTGTTTTTTTCACATTTATCAGTTTCTTATTTTTTCCATTCTTACATCTGACTGCATCACTGCACTCTTTCTGTTTCATTCACTGAGTAACAAAATAGAATATTAAAGAAGAAAATGAGAATGTAAAAAAAAGAGAACAAACAGAAACAGGGAATATTTCCCAATAAGTTTATGGACTCGAAAGTTGCTCTTACCTTGTTTGTATGCCATGATGCCCCTTTATTTCATTCAAATGTCTTGGTCAAGCCAAACCAAGATTGCATTGCCTTTGACTGACTAATACAATATCAGAATATTTACTAATTTCAGGACGGTCACATATGGCCCGTTGTACAAAATGCAAATCCATGATTTCATTAAAAAAAGGAGGAGCAGTATTTGGCGGTCAAGGTAATCGAACTTGGTTTGCTCGAATGGACGCAATAAATCGACCAAGTGTCAAATTATCGACCGATAAAGTTCTCATGATACATTGGCTTTGGGCTAAAAAAATTGGCACGAAGCAATGTCATGAAATGTTGGGAGATTTTATTGGCATGAGGAATGACCATGCTCTCACCGACTGGCATCATTATATACGTGAATTGCTATTGGACGCCATGAATCAAGCACCGCCAATGGGAGGTCCAAACGAAATAGTTGAAATAGATGAAAGTTTTTTTGCTGGTCGGCGTGAGCCAGCTGCCAACATGCATGGGCGAATGCTACGTGGAAATCAGGTGGGACCAGCCAGGCGCAATTATGGAAATGGTGAAAGAGGCCCTTGGGTATTTGGCATGGTTCACAAGCGCGCAAATAATTTATTGGATCGCAGGTTCTTTGTTGTTCAACATAGAAATGCCGCCACATTGATACCGTTCATTCAGCAACACGTGGCACCAGGAACAACAATTAGAAGTGACGAATGGCGGGCGTACAACAATTTAGCGAATCTCGGTTATATTCATGAAACGGTCAATCATCAGCATTTTTTCGTTGACCCACTCACTGGTTGCAATACGCAAAGAATAGAAAGTTCCTGGGGGGCAGCTAAAACCATAATTTTGCGACTTTATCGTGGCACTTCGTTTGCTTTACTTCCGGGTCATTTGGCTGAGTTTTGGTGGAGAGGATTGAATCCTGAACATCCATTTTGTCGCTTGATCGAAGCTATAAGACAAGCCTATCCAGTATAAATTGGAAAACATGTCTTTTGTTTGGAAAGTTGTTTGAATAAAAACTGTTGAAGTCTACATAGTTGTCAAAAATCATGAAAAGAAATCAGCCCATTACCACAACTTTTAATTGGTACTTACTGCATGTTTACTACATCACTAATCATATCACGTTTATATATGACGTTTTGTTGTGTTTTTCCGGAAAAAAATTTCAGAAAACTAAAAAACGTAGAAATAAACTACAAAAAAGCGAAAAAACAGATTGAAAAATTACGAAAAAAACATTTTTTGACGTGAAATAAGCCACAAAAACAAAATAAACAAAAAATAATTAAATATTCGATAAAAAACTGGAGAAAAAACAGATAAAAAAAACAAAAAAAACTAAAAATAAGTAAAAATGAAGCGCCTTGACCTCCCACGGGGCATGTGGCCTGGCCCCTCACAATGTGTGGCACTTAACGCTCATTTTAGTAGTCAATATTTTGATCAAATTGTTGAAAAGATTCCAAGAAACAGCGCAATTTGCTAGAAATTGTGCGGCACCTACGCCTTGACCTCCCACGGGGCATGTGGCCTGGCCCCTCACAATGTGTGGCACTTAACGCTCAATTTAGTAGTCAATATTTTGATCAAATTGTTGAAAAGATTCCAAGAAACAGCGCAATTTGCAAGAAATTGTGCGGCGCCTTACCCCTTGACCTCCCACGGGTCGTGTGGTCGTGCCCAAGCCTCCCAAGGTGGTGTCGATGCCGTTTGACACGTTTCTAGCTTTTTTAGCTATTTTTGAGTTTGATGAGCAAGTTAGTTTTTTTGCTACAAAAATCGATACTCTGACAGATATACTGTATATACATTTATCGTCATAACGCTATAAGGTGGGTGTGCACCTCGCACAGTAGTACCGCTTACCCACCCAAGCATTTTGTTGTATTTGTAGTCAGAAACCTGCAAAAATGAGGGGAAAAATTGAGAAAATTCTGGTTATGTTTGTCAAAATGAGCTCATCAAGATTATATTGGTGTTCTATAGGAGCGGATAAAGCAAGTAAACGGTAGAGTTCTCATGAATTTATCCGCTATCAACATTCCTGTGATTCCGATTAGAATCACCGTTTTTTTCCTCGAAGATTTTTTCCACATGAGAACCGGACTCAAAATTTTTTTCCTCATTTTCCAAAAATTTTCCTCATTTTAAAAAACGTTTATAATGTGGCTACGGATGCTTTTTTATGCATTTTAGGAGCATACCCGAGCATTTTGTTGTAAGGTTAAGTGGGGTAACTTTGGTCAAAATCGAGTCAATTCGACTTCTTTAACATATAACTTTTTATACATCGCGAATTCATAAAAATGTTTCATGGAACTCATATGTCAAAAATGTCAGACAAATCGATTAAACACGTCATCTCATAAGTAGCATGCAGATTTAACCTACCATTGATCGTTGAAAAGAGCTCACTTTTTGACCAATGTTACCCACCATGGTGGTCAACTTTGGTCGCCATTATAATTTCTGTCCAAGTTACTTTTTTGACAAGTAAAATCGTTATATCTCACCAAAGATAGAACGTAACAAAACAAATTTTGGATATGAGGTAACATATCCATCGGCCTTTATTGTCACAAAATTTCAGCTGAAAATGATGAATATCATCAACAGCAAAAAAGTTTTCGTAAATCTACTCCCGGCTGTCCCTATGGTGGGTAACTTTGGTCAATTGACCTAAAAAAGTGCCTGACGTGAAAAATATTGTGTTATTCAGATACAGCAAGTTAAGAGGTACATGAAAATATCAATATGAATGAAAATAAAAATATCAATCGTTCAAAATTTATTAACGAAAAAAAATTAACGTGTCGACCAATGTTACCCACCAATGGGTGGGTAACATTGGTCGACACACAAAAACATGAGGTACACTAAAACAATGATAAATGCGCGTTTTTAAGATCAAAATACATGAGATTAACCAAATTTAAAGGAAGATTAATTGTTATGAGTAACACAAACTTGACAATCAAAATCACCAGTGGGATCAAAATCATCAGCCAAACAATCACAGCATGCCCAGTCTTTTTTGTACTTTTTTCTTGTAAATTGCCCATTGAATATAGCAAATGCGACACACATTAGTGCTTCTAGCTTTTTTCGCTTCTTTCAATTCTTTCAGTTGAGCAAGAGTTGGGCACCCTTGAGAGACCCCTCCTACCAAAATCAAAATTTTGGGAATTACTGTCCCCCAGCCCCAAAAAAGTTGCCCAACCCCCCTAGACCTCGGGGCTCCATTACATGTATGAAAGAGATATAACAAAAAAATCAGTGAATTACTTTCCATCCGTCTATTCTCTCCAACAGCATTGCGAAACGAATCCAATCCACCTAAGCACCAATTGTCACACAATTCTTGCCATCATTGACTACTACTAGAAGTGGTATACTATCGTCGGCAGCATTACCATAGCCAACAATGGTAAACACTAGTTTTCCTTCATCATGTACGATTCGATGAGGGTCTCCCATGCCTTTGGCACACAAAACTTAGCTGCAGCCAACATCTGTGCTCAATCTGGTCACATCAACATTCCACATACATTCAGGTTTCAAATCCAAGGCCAATTTTTTACGGTGGATTCGAATAAGTCAACCATTTACTGGTGACAAATTGTGTCAATGCTTTTGCCCAGACAGCTGGCAAATTTTGTGGAATTCTTTCGGATAATGCATTTCCATGACGTTTCAAGAATGAACAAAACCACTCACGTCCTACGGTCTTCTTTTCCTTGAACAGTTCCGGCTTGTTTTCGTGTAGATAACTGTCAATTATTGTGATAAGGCAATCTTTTGTGAATGGCACGCTCACAACAGTGACAGATTTGACCAGTTTGACGAGTAGCGATTCTTCAGCTGCTGTGAGGTACGTTTTAGGACCAATCATTCCTGAATGCCTTGCCTTTACTTGTTTTGTAATGTTCCATGTGGAATATTATGAACAGGAGCTGCTGTTCGAATTTTTGACCCATTTCGAATGGCCTCGATGGCCTTTTCGAGATCTTCTGTTGAGTAATTAGTCAGGTATTTGCGCGCATCAGGCTTTCTTTTGTAATGCCTGACCATATTGTGACGTACCTAATCCATGAAAATTATATACAGGATAAAATAATTCGTCTGAACAAGAAGTAAGATCAAGTTATAATAAGTAGAAAAATGTGTGGCACTAAAAATTTTAATTTGACCAAAGTTACCCGTCAAAATATAATGTGACCAAAGTTACCCACCCTGACCAAAGTTTCCCGCCAACTGGCCAAAGTTTCCCGCTTTTGGACCGATTTTTTTGCTCGAAAATGGGTAGTTATTTTTTTATACAAAACAGAAAGGAGAAACTCTCTAAAGACACTTAATTGTTAGTGAAAGTTTTAAGTGCAGTGGATGAGTGAAACCCAAATTTTTTTCAATTTGAAAATTTTCATAAAAAAAATTTCAACTTTGTTGACCCACAAATTTCTCAATTTTATTTGGATTTCAATTTCCTTTGACAGTAACATGCACTGATCACTTAGACATTAGTGTGCCAAGTTGTATCTGCATATCTTACAGAGAAAAAATTCGGCGATGTTTCAAGTGAAATTGACCAAAGTTACCCCGTGGCCAAAGTTACCCCACTTTACCTTATTTGGAGTCAGAAACCTGCAAAAATGAGGAAAAAAATTGAGAAAATTCTAGTTATATTAGCCAAAATGAGCTCATGACAAATATATTGGTGTTCTACAGGAGCGCGTGGAGCGTGTTAACGACAGATTTCTCAGGAATTTATCTGTTATTAACATTTCTATGGCTCTGATTAGAATAATCTAATTTTATTTAGTTCTTGGCCCGGCCCGGAGCGCCGGAAAAATTTTTGGATTTATACTTTCTAAAACGCTGGAAAATGAAGCTTCATAACATTGGGAAATAAATTAAAATCAGACTGATGAAGTGTGATTTGCTCCCTATTCCAGTGCGGAGCGCCGGAAAAATTTTCGGTTTTTTATATTCTACAACGCTGAAAAATAAATCTCTCCAACACATACCCATAAGACCTCCGACCAGTTGGGGGGGGGGGGGGGGGGCAGAAAAAAGTCGAAATTTTTCCCAAAAAAGGCCAAAAAGCATACACTTTTTTGCAAATTTTTTCAATTTTTTCCAAACTGAGGGGGGGGTAAAGGATTTTGGGTACAGGGTTGGCCAAGTTGGGGGCCCCCAAGTACAGGTATGGTTTGTAATATTAATAACATAGTAATAATCTATCAATTTAAAACCCTCTTATCCAAAACGGTATAGCTAAAAATTGTGTCATTTCAACTTCTCTGTGCATATGTATATATGTGATGCATTGATACAATTCTGTAGTTTATTTCTTTTGAGTTTTGATTATGTACATTGTGTATTGTATATTTCTCTTTATTTGTATTTTGAGTGTTTATGGCAATCGAAGCCACAGTAAGGCATGCAGTAATTTTTTCAAAATTGCAAAAAAAATTATGAGTGTTTATGGCAATCGATGCCATAATAAGGCATGCAGTAATTTTTTCCCAACAATTTTATTTATTAACAACTACATTAAAATATCAAAAAATCGTAATATGAAGTATATATTGTTAGCCAATCTTTATTAAAGACATTCAAAAATAATCAAAACATGCGAATTAATTTATGACAACATAAATAAACAAACAGGTAATTCTTCGGCTCTTCCTCATTGACCTCTGTCCTTTCGTCCCAGCCGAACGATATAACGTATAGGTTGCACATTGTCCCTTTGTTCTTCTTTCGTCGTACGCGCCTGTTGAACATCATAAATCAATTGTCAACACGTGCGTACGAACTCGACCTTTAGCTGTCGCTAATCGTCGCTCGTTGAAAAACGTTGCTCTGCCATTTTTCCCCTATAACACACAAAGGGGTTAACGCCAATTATCGCCAGTGTTGCGATCCATTTGTACTGTATGTACTATGTCTAATTTGTGTAAAATTGAGTAGTATGAATTTATATTCATTGGTGTCAATAGATTAATAGATTATTAATCATTGAAATGTTTGTTTATTGAAATAGTTGACATGTACTAATTGATGATTTTCATTCATTAAATTGTATTAATGCTTAGATTAATATTGGTTTCATCAGAAAATAAATGAATAGAAATGGGAACTTTTTTCAGAAATTATGGATTCAAGCTCTTCTTTCACTAGCAGAGTGTGGGACTACTTCACAGTGTCCCCAGATGATGAAGAAAAGGCAAAGTGCAATAAATGCAGAATCCAGTTATCCAGAAAAGGTTGTGGTACTGGATGTCATAAAAAACATTTGGAGAGGAAACATATGGCAATATATAAGCAGTTTGCGGCTGAATAAAAAGAAGATAATGAAAATAGAAGTAATTGTGGAACAAATTGCTACTAGTATAGTTATATGTTAATGAATTAATTTTTGTGTTTTCTTTAAAGATAGCCAAAAACTGAATCTAGCAACTCAAAAACCAAATTAGAGCATGAACTTAAATCTCAAACGTCTCTGGACAATTGCTTCATCTAGAAAGTAAACTTAAATTAGCACCAGCGAAAAGTGTCACCTATGAACAGCTATTGAGTGGTGCTGGTCAAATTTATGATCCTACCAAATATCGTTTGAAGGGTGACACTGTTGAAAAATAACTGTTTCTCAAGTATAATTTTGCTACCATTGCAGTGTTTTTTTGTACAAGCCTTTTTGTACCTGTACAAAGATCAGCCAAAAAGTCTTTGTATGAATAAATTTTTTTTGTACACTGAGAAAACAATGATCTTTCATGTATTTTCGCACAAAGTTTCCTCCTAATAGCACTCAAGTTCCTGTCCTTCATAATCATCTTACAAATTAAGAAAATATACTCATAACTTTCATAAATCTGAAAAACTTCAAGCTGAAATTTCTGAAAATTAGTTCCATGATGCTTCTCAATTCAAACTCGACTTCATGTTTAAAATTTAAGTAGCAGAATAGTTGGAGTAGATTTTGACGTTCTCAAATGGACCGAAATTCGCTTTTTCTGTACAGGAAGACCACCAACATTTTTTCCTTTACTGGAAATTTTTTCTTCAGGAAGCACTATTTGTTGAAAAATAGTATTGCAAAGAATTATTTATCCGGGGCGAGGCACCGGAAAATTTTTGGTGTTTCTTAATACTGCAAAATTTTATGTGAATAATAATGAATAAAGATCTGATTATGACTGGATCTTAATCATTGACAACAGCAGATCCGGGTCTGGATCTTAAAAAATTTGGTTCAGCGGATCCAGATCGGATCCGGATCCAAAAAAATCTGGTTTAGCGGATCCAGATCGGATCCGGATCGTAAAATTCAGGTGGATATCCGGATCCGGATACCTGGCCCATCCCTATTGACCACATTTCATACTGTTGCCTAAAGTTACTTTAGGTATCTTTTGCATTACACACGTTATAAGATGGGTGGCCACCAGGCGCACTGATACCAAAAAATTATTATGAGCAACACAAACTTGACAAATAAAATCACAGGTGGTATCAAAATTGTCTACCAAGCAGTTACCACATATCCATTCATCACAGCATGCCCAGTCTTTTTTGTACTTTTTCTTGCAAATTGTCCAGTGAATACAGCAAATGTGAGACACATTAGTGCTTTTAGCGTTTTCTGCTTCTTTCAATTTCAGATGAGCAAGAACTTCTGGTTCCGCCAAAGTCAGGCCAAGCACATGACAAAGACGTTTCCTGGAATTTTTCGGCTCATTTCTTTCAGATGTACTGTCTGAAAGTACTTGATGACACTGCTGGTCGTCTTGATGGTGTAACCTCGTTAATCACTGACATTGACAATGTGGGCATTCCAAAAATTTTAGATATCATTCTTCTGTATTTTGTAACAAAAATACATACTTTCAAATGTCAAAGCTGATCACTGCAGAGACAATGCCAATAAATTCTGTCGTAGTACATTTGTTGTACTGTTATCAGCATTAATTTAGTATTTAATTGCATTATGCATCCTACAGTCTTCTTTGCCTTAAACAGTTACGGCTTGTTTTCGTGTAGATAACTGTCAATTATAGTGATAGGACAATCTTATTTGAATGGCAGGCTTACGATCGCAACAGATTTGACCAGTTCGACAAGTAGCAATTCTTCAATTTTTCAGCCACCCTGAGGTATGTTTTACAAACAATCCTTCCCAACTGTCTTGTCTTTGCTTTGTTTTGTAATAGTCTATATGGAAAATTGTAAATTCGAGCTGCTGCTCTAGTTTTTGACCCATTTCAAACAGCCTCAATGGCCTCTTCGAGATCTTCTGTTGAGTAATTTGTCGGGTATTTGTGTGGATCTGGCTTTCTTTTGTAGCACCTGACCATATTGCAAAGTACGTAATCAATAAAAATTATATACAGGATAAAATAATTTGTCTGGAAAAGAGGTAAGATCAAATTATTTTTTTTTTAAATTTTAATTTGACCCAAGTTACGTGCCAACTGGCCAAAGATTCCCGCTTTTGAACCGATTTTTTTTCTCTGAAACGGGTACCTAGTTATTTTTTTATATGGAACAGAAAGGAGAGATTCTTTGAAGACACTTAATTGTTAGTGAAAGTTTTGAGTGCAGCAGATGAGTTAAACCAGAGCACCCCATGGGGGGGGGGGGTATGGGGGGGGGGTATTACCCCCCTCTTAGATTTGGAAATTCATTTACTACCTCCATAAAAACAGCTCACTAATAGCAAAAAATTTTGGTAGACCTCATCCTCTCCCCAGTAGGTTATAGTAATTCGAGAAAAATTGCACAATGTGTGATTCTGAGGAATTACTCACTGCTGTTTTTGACACATTTACTGAGCAAATCATAATGGGAAAGTATGCAACTTCTGTGCCATATAGCGATTTTTAGGAAAGGATATCAGCACATTAATATATACTACTTGTAGGAAATCATTATAAATATAATTGGGAGATGAAATAATGACTTATGTGTACGTGATTTATTGAAAAATCGCCTCTTGGGAAGTCTTCCTCTCCATGCTCTCCTTTCCTTTTCCCCGCTTCTGTGTCGGGTCTTTTTCCTGCTATGAGTTGAGACATGTGAGGTCTGTTGACGTCGATCAGGAGTGGTACTTGGTTTCAAACTCGTAGGTCATAATGTAATGGGATAAATAATACTAAAGCCGCATTCAGCATTAGGACTTTCAATTGGAAGCAGTTTTCCAAGCCTTAGCAGGATACTGCTGCAGATGGTGGTTCAAATAATGTTTCCAAAAGTATGTTGTGTCCACACATAATTAGTGCATTGAAGTTGCATGATTGGGAGCTGGAAAAGGGAGCTGAAATAGTAAATGTTTTTTGACTGTAAGGCTAGAGTACTGCAACAACTCCCGCCTCCTCTGCAAAAAAGTTGGGAGCAAAAAAAAAAGGTCACGGCATATTTTAAGTACTACCCTAAAAATTTACGGTTTTACCCCTACCTAAATTTTCGACCTTGGGGACCTCTGAGTTAAACCCAAATTTTTTTCAATTTAAAAATTTTCATAAAAAATGACAACATTGTGGACCCACAAATTTCTCAATTTTATTTGGATTTCAATATCCTTTCACAGTAACATTTACTGATTACTTAGACATTAATGTACCAAGTTGTATCTGCATATCTTACTGTGGAAAAATTCGGCGATGTTTCAAGTGAAGTTGACCAAAGTTGTCCCGTGGCCATAGTTACCACACTTTACCTTATACATCGTTTTTACATGAACATTAACAGGGGATGTAACATGACGTATCAATATATCTATTACAAAAATCGTTTTCGAGTAATTGTGTACGAAATTTTGTCTTTATATAATTTATATGGGTTGTTAATACGATAATTAAAATTACTGTACATATACAAAAAAAATTATTTGAGTCCAAAATGCCATTAAAGATTATAGAATAAACATACCATAAATCAGTTATAGTTCTCCTCAATTCAAGAGAATGCAGACTGGCAGACTCCAATCATTCTTGATATTTCCTAGAGTTAAAGCCATATAATCGTTTTGTGAACCACCTCTGAACTTTCTCTACCCTTTGTATTTCACCCATTAGGGAAGGACTCCAAATAGGACTACCATACTCAAGGATTGAGCGAACATAAGTTTTGAATGCCCTGATTTTTAATTCATTTATATTTGAGTTGAAACATTTAAAAATTAGATTCGATACCCTAGGAGCCTTCTTGATCATATAATCACAGTGCGGAACAAAACTGAGTTTTTCGTCAACATAAACACCAAGATTTTTCATTTCAGTGATGGCATCAAGATCACGTCACCAATTTGTGCTGATTTGATGGATTATTTTTCCCCAAATGTAAAACTGCCCATTTGAACAATGACATACTAAGTTGCCATTCCTCAGACCATTTATAGAAACTGTTTAGATCTTCCTTGATTAGTACTGTATTACATGCATCATTAAAAATTTTAGCATCATCTGCAAATAGATAGAGATCGCTTTTAATTATATCACTCAGATCATTTATAAATATCATCAACAATGTTGGACCTAACACACTTCCTTGAGGAACGCCACTAATTATTGGAGTTGGAGCAGAAATGGTATTACTTAGTTTTACACATTGAGTTCTATTTGTAAGAAAGTCACAAATCCAATTCATTGGGAATTTATCAATTTTATGTCCTTTTAGTTTTTGTAAGAGCTTCGAATGTGAGACAGAGTTTGTTATTGGAATGGAATTAACGTGGCGGGGCTTAGGCTCAGGCTTATTCTTAGGCATAGGCTAAGGCTTAGACTTAGGCTCAGTTGTCATGTAATACAGCTTTAATTTATATTTGCATATTTAAAATTGGTTTAGTAATTTTATTAATTTCGTATTCACATATAAAATTTCAAGAAATAATATTTGTTTGATTAATTGTTTTATTTTTATTCTCAAAATCTGCATTTTTGCTCCACGTGATCAATCAAGCCAAAATTCGAGATTTCTAGATTCTTAAACCATTGAACAGCTTTGCCAATTCATTAACTTAACCAAAGAAAAAGGTCGTCCAAGTCTCTATCAAAAGTGCATAATTACACAGGAAATATAATCAAAAGTGAAATTATACAAATGAACTTATCTTTATGAAAAGCAGTATAACCTTCACCAAGGAAACAAGAAAAGGCAAATACGTTAATCCCTAAAAGTACAGCCCTTTATCAATTCTCTCCCAGACAGTTACCAAGACAAATTTAAGCAGATACCCCCAGGCATGGACACCAAATTTGGAAGGAATAAAAAGGGAAAAGACAGAGTTTTGAGTTCAGTGTCTGGTAAGTTCGTAGTGAGTTCTTGGAATACGCATTTCTATTTTTTGATCGTTTTACTCCACCACGTTACTCTTCTACATCGCGATTAATCTGTATTAGTATAATATTGGATTACATTTTTGTGCAGTCAATAAACAAAGAAATTATGACTCCCATCGCACCCAAGGAAAAGAAAGGTGTATGTTAATTATAGTTTTGTTGTTGTTTGTTTATTAAAAACAAAAAGTACCCAAACTTAATTTTGTTATGTTTATATCTCTGCTTAGATCCGAAGATGTCAGCAATATGACTCAAGTCCTATTGGCTTGTACTCAATCGACTACTGTAGGTCACTCAAAGGAGCTTCCTATTAGTAATCAACTAAACACAGTGCAACAGTCCTTAAGCAGAAATAAACACAACCTTCAGTCACTAATAAGTAACTGGAAACTCTAACTCTTGCAATCGAAGGGCACTCAGGGTCTCCCCAGATGCCTCCTAAAGGTTCACACAAATACACAGAACTCACTTCAATAATATCCAAAAGGACTGGGGCTTCACCTTGGCTTGGCTCCCGTGTAAGACGACTCCCTCCAACCGCTCAATGCGCGAGAAATAATAATAATGTAAATAATAAATAATTATTATATTACTATGCAAATCTGGTGTGGGGCTGTCGACGTTTGCCTTTACTAGGCGAAACAATACAATACCATTTTATCACGGACGCGACTCGCCCAAAACACACCAAAATTGCGAAGGTAAACACGAATGAATGTTTTCTTCCTTTTTGGTGGAATCGTAACTTTGTCGATTCACCAATTTTGCATAGATGTGGGATTGCTACTGCTGTAAGCACATCCCCAACATCCCTCGGGCCTTGAAACTGACCAACGGGAGGTGAAGAAGGAAACCATGAGCAGGACTTTTACCTTTTACGGTGTGACCTACTACTGGATCCCAACTTAAAAGGATTATGATCCGACCCCGAAGGGTGTACGGGTCATAATCGTCCTGACCTGACCCCGAAGGGTGTACGGGTCAAGACCACCTCCAACGTCAAGTCTTTTTACAAGGTTACCTAGGTCTGTCCACTGAGATGCTGCGGCATGATCGATCACTGATCCAGCATCTGACGGATTGACGACTCTGCATCGGCCTGACTTTTCCCTGGCTTCGCCAGTGTGCCTTGAGGCTCCTAGGTACCTTCCTCCACAGTCGATCGCTTCGTCCCATTGAGTGATGTGGAGTGTCTTTGGCAGCAGCGTCCCAATCCTTGCAGTAATCGGCTACTTTCGTCCGCTCCATCGCCCCTTTCGGTTCGTCGCCAATTTTTTGTACAAAAAAATTTAAAATACGATATGACGAACAAGTATTTACAAAACTAGTAGGGCAAAAAAATATTGAGCAAAAAATTTTAAAATACGAGGCACAAATGACAAAATATTTACAAGGCACCGAAAGAACGACAAGAAAAATACGAGGCAAAAATGACGAGATTAAAATACGAGAAAAATAATAACAAATGCAAAATAAGTGAAAGAAATATTAAATCAAAATGGTGGACTCAAGTGATGAGCTTGGCCAAAAATGAGATTTTTTGAAAGGCAACAACACAACCAAAAGTTTAAATAATATTTTTGTATTTTATGTTTTATAATGTTTTTGGATTTTTGTAATTTTTTATGTTTTTGTGTTTTTTTTGTGTTTTTTGAATAAATGAAATGAAGTCAAGAATGGAGGATTTTTGACCAAAATTTTGGCGGCTAAAAATTATTGTTGCTGCCCGCCGCCTTGCTGCTGGCCTTGTTGATGACCTCCGCGACCTCGGAATGCACCACCAGGGTGTTGTCCTCGGTATATACCTCGGCCACCAACGTAACCAGCTCTGCCCCTGTTCGGATTGTTGAAATGAAACTGGCCTGGTTGGGCACCCCTTCCCCGTCCTCCGCGAGCTCCCCTAGCACCCTGTATATGCTGTATAGGTTGCTGTTGTTTCGGAATGGTTCTGGAGGCTTGCCCGGTGCCAGAACTGGGGCCAGCGAAGACCTGGTTGGCTATACCAACCGTGGCTCCTTGACCACCAGTTTGACTGCTTGGGGGTCCGGGTGCCCGAAAGGTCTGTCCCGCATTATTCTGAACTTTGCTAAATTTAACAGTAGTCGGAGGACTTGGGCTACCTGACCTTTTGACATCCATCTCCGCCGCTTGTTGACTGTAATTATACATCACCAAGCAATAGGCAGTCTTAAAAACATCCGAAGCAGTGGCACTCCGATATTCCTGTAACAGCATGATGTTTGCAAACACTTTGGCTGAGACCGATCGTTTACCGATCTGCTCAGCCGTAAGTGGTGCATAGTCAAGCATAAGGAATATCATCATACACAAATACCTGACAGCTGCAAATACGACACTCACTCGATATTCCGTGAGCCATTCAAGGACAATTTCACGAATGATCCTATCCCATAGTGGCTCTGGAATATTTCGCGAGTCGTATAAAAATCCACCTTGGACATCAAACTGTGGCTGATACAGTTTGTATATAGTCCTGACCGCTTTATTGACCATCAGCCAGATCTCTGGATCTTCAAACTGCTCGTCGCAGAAATAATTAGCCAATTCTGGTGTAGCAAAAGAAATTGGACCTCTGGCTCTACTTTTATCTTTGGTGACTTGCCAAAAATCCAACAATACATCCCGGAATAACTCCACCATCATTTCTGGTGTTTGTTGATTTGGGTCAACAGTAACCAGAGTTAACGGCTTTATCTTTCCTGGTGTAAAGATTTGAACTTTTGGTCCTGCAACCTGTGGCTTGCTAGGAGCTCCCTGCACCTTGGGCTGACGCCGTCCGGAAGCAGAGGTGTCCGTAGCCTGCGACACAAATTGCGTGGACTGACTCGTTGCCATCGATAAAGTACCTGTAGAGACAGTCTGCGACACAGGAGTAGTTGAAGATACGGTGGTCACGGATACCGTTGCTGAAGCCGGAGCAGAAGTTTTGGCAGGTTTCGGCTGCGTAACCTTTGCAGGCTGCGCAATTGCCTTTTCTACCTTTTTCTTCTCCTGACGGGCTTTTGTTTTTCGTTTCTTTTTCAAGTTAACGAAAATTTGCCTATCATTTAAACCTTTTATTTTCATATTTTTTATTGCCTCAGCAGTATAGTATCCGGGAACACCTTCTTTATCCCAGGTCAAGGCTAATACTTGAATTTCCTTATCCTCTTCAGCCAGCCGGGCCGCTAGCTCTTGTGGTGTTTCCACCACAGTATGGCTAGGTGTCCCTGCTGTCTGTTCTTCCTCCTTTTGCTTTACACCTTCAGCATCCATGTACTCGCTAATGTAAGCTTGCTCTTACACGTTCTGCTCATCCTGGGCAATCGGAATTTCTTCCGATTGCGCTTGACTCTCTACACTAGACAAGTACTGACTTGCATCCATAGATGTTTGTATCACTTGTGGCGTAGGTAAGCCAGGCGGTGGTGGCAGCATTTCCGTCTGCAGCTGCGTCACAACTTGTGGTTGCGGTTGCAACTGCGTGACAGAGGATGCTGTCATCGCAGATTCGGCTACTTGGGGGTCGGCGATCGAAATATACAATAATGCGTCTTCATCGTCAACCTCCTTGCAGCTTTCCTCTCCCAGGAGTGCGGAATTATCCTCATCCTCACTTTCCTATTCCGTGACGTCCTCGTCCACTCGACCCATTTGAACTGTGGGTTCATTATCAGGGTCTAGTATATCAGATTTCGTCCTGAAATCGGATTGTTTGGTTTGATTACCGTATGAATAGGTAACCATAGGTAGTTCCGACGGCAGAGGCCTCCGGTGAATACACTTTTCAGGAAATTCAATAGTATACATCGGATAATCAGCCAGTATACATCTGATCTGACCCGTCTGAAGAGTAGGCGTGTCTGGTGATAGGCCATATCGCAGTGAGGGGGTTTTACTACCGAATTCCGCATAGTAGAATCTGACGTAGAAAAAGCAGTTGGCCCAATAATCCTTGTTATGGGTAATATTGTCCTTTGCTTTTTCCGTTGAAATTGGAGAACCTATTCTGTTGCGCAAGCGCAACCGAATAGGCATAAAACCAAACCTATTTTGCCAGGTCGTAACCCTTTTGCCTTTTACAGCATGTTCAGGTTCCATTGGCCGTAAGGATGCTACTATGTCGTAATTCTGTAAAACCCTGTCATCGGTCTTCCATGCCATCTTCTTTATTAACTCTGCATCCTCCTTCGAGTAGGATTTGAGGAAATTATAATTCAATAATTCCCTCAGTATGTAATCGTACTCGGCACGGCTATGAGGCCAGAAAACAAAGAATGGTAGAGGAATTAGGTTGCATGCCTTTTCCAACGCAGGGAACTTTGTTGAGTCCATGACATGCTCGTAATTCCTCAAGTCCGCCATCCAGTGATCCCTGTCGTACTAAGCCATACCGGTGTCGATTTCCACTGGTTCCTAGCAGTCCCTTCCAAGTTGAAACAATTGAAGCTGCTTCGACCAGTCCTGTTGAGGAGTCTTATTCATGGCAAGACCGGCTGTGATATACCATACAACATCTACAGGATCCGTCAATTTGAAAAATGAAACCCCTTGCAACATTTCTGTATGCAGTCGGTTTATCACCTCGTTTGTCCTATTGACCTGTTGTTCCATTGTATCCATGTCCTCTGGATCACTTACGTCTTCCCACTGATTTGTTTTCTTTTTGCTTGGACCAGCTTTTAGCGCCTTGGGATAAACCCCAGACAGTAAAGTGTGGTCCGTAGCTTTAGCGGGATTTTTAATATCCGCAGGACACAAATATTCTGGCAAGTCATTATGAAATTGTGTAGCCCACCTGGCCATTACCTCTTGCTGCATCATATGGTAGACCTTGAACAACTGCCTCTTTACGATGTCCTTCTCATCTACGAAGTTTCGATCCTCGAACCCCGTTAGGTCTTGAGAGTACACCGTATAAAAGCGGAAGGCCAAGGTCTTCACTTGGGCCGGCGATACAATATCATGGGGGTATGTTGCCGTAACCCCACTCAATTCACCACAAAACCCGTAGTGAAAGAACCCCAAAAATACGGCAATTGAATAATAGGCGTCCAGGCCAGCATACACAATTTCTGTGTCTTGAATCTTGGGGGCCAAGAACTTTTCTCGAATCTTTTTGTCACCGAAGTCGCATTGGTATTTGCCGACATCAGCCAAGTAAAATTCGGTGAAAAGTCCTTTTAACCCAAGGTTTTCAGGACACAATCCTAAATCACGAGCATGATTGGCCATGGGCCCTGTCATCAATCTGACGCAAATTTCACAGTCCCAATATTTTCCAAATCCTTACGGGCCTGTATAATTTTCGTCTTGTCATGAGCCGAGGCCCCTGACCCGGATCCGTAGACGTTCAAAATTGCAACCAGATCATCCACAACTTTGAAACCGACCAAGAAACGATCCACTGATGCCAGGAATGAAATCAAAAGATCCCATTCCTGCGGCTTCAATGTTGTAAGGTCGATCACAAAGCTGGAACCATCTATGTGTGCAAATGACACCAGCCTAGCGAACTCTTTCCCTTCCGGGTTCTGGATCGCTACCTTATAAGGTATTATACATACCTCGGTCTTCTTGACCTTTTCGACGTCGAATCCGACAACGCCTAGCCCCCGAAACTGGCTTGTGGCCAATTGCTTCAGGATCGGTTCGACGTTGCCGCCGTGAACCCGTTCGGGTTCCATTGGTCGCTGCGGCCAATAACCCATCACGCCGGCGAACCATTGTTCGATTTCTCCGACGCGGACCAGACGCTTGATGTTGTAGTCTAAAAATCAAAAAGAATTTGCCCCTTGACCCTTTATAAATCAGGCATTAGGCCACCACCACCAAATAAATAATCAATTTTGACCGGCACCAAATTAGGAAAAAGATTTAGCGTGGGGAAAAATAAATTAATAAGTGAGGTTAGGTGTCAAAGTCATAAAGTAAGCAGGCCCAGTGGTTAACGCAAATGCTACACCAATTTTTCAGGAACCTCACATCTGCACCACTTTTCGCTTCTCGACGTCGGCCGCCGTCAATTTACCACTTACCCTAGCCAAGACCGTATTTAAGGGGGTGGTAGGGAGGGTAATTACCCACCCCTTGGCGATTGAATAAATTTTTCAATTTTGTCAATTGTTTTGTGTGTTAACAATAGTGTATAGAATCACTATTTTATTTAATAATATTGTTCACCACTCATTTTCCTAACAGTTTTTAAAGTGTATTCAATTCAGAATGAAGCGCAATCATTCTAGTCTGAAGCGAAATCAAACTAGTCTAGATGTATTTTTAAAAAAAAATCGTGTCGATAATTGTTTTCGAACGATTGTTTTCAAACTTGCGCTACCTGAAAAATTACTTGCGAGCGTCAATGGGTGAAGATCGCTTGAACGGCTTAGCGCAATTGTACATAAATCGAAACGTGAACCTGGATGTTGAAGAAGTTATAGATTTGTTTGCTAAGTAGCAAAATCGTCGTTTAGAGTTCATCATTTAGTTGCGTAGAATGAGTGAGAATAAATTTTGACAATAAGCGTTATTGAATTGAATGGAGGTGTTTAAATAAGACAAATGTATATTTGGATGTTGAATATCTCGGTTTAATTTTGGGTTAGATTTACTGAAATGTAAATATTCTTGTGGAAATCTTTCAATATGAGATAATTGTAGTTTTAAGCTGGATTATGCCACATTTTTCAGCAAATTATAACAAAAACGTGGTCCAAAAACATTAATTTTTAATGTTTCTTCAGCATATAAAGCGCGTATTTTTCAAAGTTTCTGGGGCTCTGCCTCAGACCCTGTTGGGGGGCGCTTAGGCGCGCCACCCCAAACCCCCCAGCCTGAAGCTCGGGCGTTGCGCGCCCTCACTTTTTTAGTTTAGGCACATTTTATATGGTCTGCTTGGGAAAATCCTGGTTACGGCCCTGACCCTAGCAATAACTTCACGCCTCGGTACCAAAATTAAATAGTGAATAAATAACCAATTAAGATTTTAATTAATCCAAGAAATAAATTTAGTAAACCAGGGGCTTTAATAAAACCAAAAATAAATGCTTCAGAATCGGATCCAAGGTAAAAACCATTAGACTTTGGCTTTTTAGGGCCGTAAATCCATTAGGTTTTTTCTTTTCACCTATCCTAACATTTTTAGAAACTTTTCTTCGAACTCGTTTTCCCCTTGGTTGGCCCATTCAGAAAATTGAGCGTGAAGAAATCATTCCTAAGACACCTAAATGCGCGAATTCGTCCCACATACCAAGAGATAATTAAATAAAAACTTACCGTCGGTCAAAAAATAACGATTGTTTTGGCGACCTCGCGGTTGGCCCGCCTTAACGTGGTCGGCGTGTGCGCAATAATTTCGCGTGAAAGGCGCAAGGCCTAATTTCGACATTTGCAAAATTTTTTAAAAAATTTTTTCTAAAATTCCGCGTTGTATCTTCTAAAGTAAACAAAATGTTAAAGAACATTTATCGTTACTTCAATATCAATACAATATACGAAATTACCGAAAATAATTTTATCCGGTCCTTGGGCTGGACGAAAAAATTTGTTCCGAAAATTTTGTGCGACGCGGAGCACAAGAAAAACACGACTTTTGAAATTGAAAATGAAAATTAGTCGTAAACCTCCCAAAATGTAATTCAAAAATTTTAGCGTCGGGTGTACAAATTAACAATATTATTCTGAAAATTTGACCCTTCGCTACCCAAAATTTAAAAGGTATTAAACGAATAGAAATCGGTTAAATAACACAATAAATAAAAATTTTATTCACATAAAATACACGTATACGGCATTTTCCGCTAAAAATTTTTAGACACAGAAATAACGACCGGGTGATCTTCGGTCTCGGCGGGATTTCCAGTTGCGTTAACTGGAGTATCTCGGAAGACCTGGGACATTTCGTGTCGAGACCATCTGGTACCTTGGTATCAAAAGTGTTTTAGCCTACTTGCCGATACGACCTGCTTTTTAAGCGGGTTATTCCAATGCGCTATTGTGAGCACATTGTCTTTCAATCTTTTGTCATCGATGATGATATATGGTCCTTGCCAAGGTAACCCCAATTTTTTCTGTCTGTCTACTTTCAACAGAACCCAATCTTGATTTTTAAAACCAGAAGTTTTAATTTTGTTATCAAAATATTTCTTGCTGTCCTTAGCGGCTTTTTGTATGTTTTCGGCAATACTTTCGTACAAATTTGTAAGATGGGTAGCCAAAACATACTTGTAAGCCTCATAGTCATTAGGCATGACTATTCTAAGGGCAGCAGTGAAATTGATACCAAAATTAGCTTCATGCCCCCGCAGCAGTGAAAATGGCGAGCATTTTGTTGCTGCCTGGGGTGTGGCATTATATGCAAATACCACTGCACTGAGGTACCTTGGCCATTTATTGTTATCCTCAATTGCAACTTTTCGCAGCTGCTTTATTAGAGTTTGGTTAAATCTCTCAACCATACCATTACCCTGTGGGTGGTATGCTGTTGTGAAAATTTTTCTGCACTCTAACAGTTTACAGACTGCTTTCATAAGATCTGAATTAAATCCAGATCCGTTATCACTAAGAAGTTTTCTTGGGGTACCGTGCCTAAATATCACATGCTCTAAGAATGCATCCACTATGGTTTCAGCCGTCTGATCAGGAATCAATATAGCTTCAACCCATTTAGTGAAATAATCCTGAAAGACAATGACATATGGGCGACGTTCCCTCAAGGGAGCAATCCCTACTATGTCCACAGACACAATATCCAAGGGACCCTCCAGTATAATGGGTATCAATGGGGATATGGAGCTTTTACCGGGAGTAGCCACTTGGCAGACAGGGCAAAACTTCAACCAATTTCTGACATCTTTTTCAATGCCAGGCCACCAGAACCGCTGTTTGACAATACCCAGAGTTCTTTTGAACCCTTGGTGTGTCATTATAACGGCTCCGTGATATTGGTGAAGTATGCTGTCTCTGAGGGAATTCGGGACCACGATCTGATCATGGCCACGTCCCTCAGTTTCCCTATAAAGAACTCCGTTATCCTCATAGAATCCACTATGATACTTCGTAGTGCTTTTGACCCCTAATCTTTCCCAAATTAGGGTAAGATTAGCGTCTTCTTTTTGCAATTGAGCGATAACATTTAGATCAATTGGATAATTGATCTTATCATCATCCTTCTGTTCACTTTCTCCTTCCTTCACCTCTTCAAACTCTTTCTCTCTATTGGGAAAAAGCCAAGCAATGTTTTCAGGACCATTTTGTACAGATGTACCCTGTTCTTGATTTTGTGCACTTTGATCCTGAAGTTTTGCTTGTCTTCTAGTTGTGACTGCATCAACTACCGTAAGCTTCTGTCTGCATTTCATTTCTGCTCTGCAATACATCTTTGGTAGTTGGTGCAATATTGTCATTCGTTACCGTCAATTCCTGGATATCCGTCAATTCCTTGGTCTGCTTGGGGACAATTTTTTCGTCTCTACTTTCAACCTCTTCGTCCCTCATCCTCTGAAATTGTTGTACCTGTATTTGGGTTTCAATTTCATTGGTTTGAGTTCCGAAATTACGAAATTGAATTTTGAAGACATATTCCCATTTTGGTGGGTTTTTGTCCTTAGCGTCTTCGGGTTCATCTTTCCTTGATAGAAAATCAGCCATTGTGTTTTGTCTACCGGGCACATACTCCAACCTATGATTAAATTGATTTATAATGGAATACCATCTTTTCAATTTATCATTGGTTTGAGTATTTACTTTCATAGATAAAAGAGGATTATGATCAGTCTTGATCAATACTTTTTGCCCAAACAAATAGTGCCGGTAAACTTTAAGACCATAGACAACCGCTAGGCATTCTCGCTCTGTAGCACACCACTTCCTCTCGTCTTCCTTAAGGATTCGGCTGCTATAAGCTATTACCCATTGGTCATCTTGAGTCTTCTGATAAAGTACTGCTCCCAGTGTGGTTCCACTGGCATCTGTTTGGAGAATGAACTCTGCAGTTCCATCCAAAACAGGATACCGTAGAAATGGCACTGAGGTGAGTGCTTTTTTCAGTTTCTCAAACGCTTGGCGATGTTCCTCTGTTGCTTGGAACTTCTTCTTTCCCGTAGCGGTAAGCTTATACAACGGTTCTGCAAGATTTGCAAGGTTTGGGATAAACTTCTTACACCATTGCAGTATCCCCAGAAATCGTTGCATACGCTTAACGCTATTGGGAAATTCGAATTCCCTAATAGCCTTCACTTTTTTCGGATCTGGTGAGATTCCATTTTCGTCCAGTATGTGTCCAAGAAAATGAACACTTTTTGGAAGAAATTCGCACTTCTCCGGTTTAAGTGTTAGCTTTGCTTTCCGAAGAGCTTGCAAGACCAACTCTAAATTCTCCAAATGTTCTTCATAAGTTTTGGAGAACACGATGATATCATCAATATAAACCAGGCAGATTCTCCAGACTAGACCATGCAACACTCTCTCCATCATTCTCTGAAACTCTGCAGGTGCATTTTTAAGTCCGAAAGGCATAACTTTGAACTGATGTAGGCCTTCCTGACATATAAATGCAGTTTTCTCCTTGCTACTCTCCTCAAGTGGGACTTGCCAATATGCAGACTTTAGATCCAATGTGGTATAAAATTTGGCATTACCTAGACAATCCAAATAATCATCCATTCTAGGTATAGGGTACCTATCGTCCTTAGTAACCTCATTTATACCTCTGAAATCCACAACTGGTCTCGTGGAACCGTCTTTTTTCCCAACTAGGAAAAGTGGAGCAGCCCACGGTGACCGGCTGGGTTCAATAACTCCTTTATCTAACATGTCTTGGACTTGAGCTCTAATCCCTGATCTTTGGTTAATGGGAGCTCTATAATAATGTTTTGCCACTGGCATTGCATTACCAGTATCAATTTTGCACGTAAGATACGGTGTTGCAGTTAAGGGATCATTGGGTAAGCTGAAAACATCCCTGTACTTAGACAGTTTTGCTACAGCTGTTTCCTTTAATTCCTCATTGATATCAGCCTTGGAGATCATTTTATATAGTGCTTCCCTAAATGCCAATGCATCATGCACAGACATTCTGGGAGTGGCATTAAAATTATCTTCAACACTAAATATCCCACAACTCGTACTTTGTACGTCTGATACTCCTGAATTTTCTTGTAATATTGAGTCACAGTAGCCTACAACCTGATTAGGTTGCAGTTGGCATCCGGAACCCGTATTATTCGAAATCATCAGAACAAAGTCTTCCCGTTTACCATCAACCAGTATGCTATCAACTCTGAATTTCTTTTCCTCTTTATTTCCATCTATGACCAAACAATTGAGATCTGTTTTAGACGATCGTTCCCATAATCTTGCCTTAATAAGCACCTCAGTTCCATGTGGTACGTATACTTTCGTACATGATACCACTGGAACCACTATACCTAATTGGCAGATCCTGGGGTATTGATCCTCTTCAGGACTTGAATGTACTATAGGTGCTTCCCCTATACAATCAATAGCTTGTATATGACTTGCGTGATCTTTAGGTACAACACTTATAGCTTTCTCAACTCCATTAAGTTTCATGATACCTTTACCAAAATCTATCATCGCTCCAACATCCGGATGTGCTAAGAAATCCGTTCCAATTATGAGATTTTCCTCCGCATTAGGAATGATTATGGCTTTCACCAAGAAAACTCCGAATTCACAATGCATTTTGAATTGTATGTAACCATGTGCATGTACTACTGCACCATCAGCAACAGTGACTTTTAGTATCTCAGGATATCCGGTATATTCTTCATCAAAAGCTTCCTTAAGAAACCATGAAGACATCACCGAACACTGAGCACCAGTATCCACTAGAGCCTTGGTGTTAGTATTACATACGGTCACATTAATGTGAAATGGGAGAGTTCGAGGAAACTTAGAAAACCTTAATCGTTCCTCCTGATTAGGAATTATCCCATGCTTGAACGCTTTCGTAACCTTTGAATAATCTTCTTTCATCATGGCACACTTCAAGACTCCAGGCCATTTCATCTCACTAACACCTTGACCCGTAGTGGCAATGCTATTAACACTTCCAGCAGATCCCAACTCTGTCTGACTGGACGTGGATGGTTGACTACTGGAAATGGCTTGCACACTTGGGCTAGGGTTACTGATTTGAACCTGACCTTGAGGGGGAGCTGTGATCATCAGCTGTTGGCTAGGGGCTGGCAGTTGTGGTGCCATATAGAGTTGCTCATTCCGCAATCTATTCTGGTAATCCATGAATCGTTGATAAGTATCATAATCCATAGTATCACCATAATAACCTACGGCATGAGCACCTCTACTGCTCCCGCCAACATATCCTCCTCTAAAGCCTCCAAACTGTTGCCTGAAACCTCTGTTTCCACCATATTGATTATCCCAATTACGTCCTTGTGCATTTTTCCATTGAAGGGTTTTACATTCGGATGTGTCATGAGAATTATTTCTATGGTATCGACAATATGGTTTCCTGAACTCGTTTCCACCAGGTTTTTGGGGTTTGCCCTTATTAACTTTGGCAGAAATTTCATTCAATTTAGCATCAGTTTTTTGGCTTATCTCCTGATAACACTGAGCCAACTTCGCAATCTCCTGTGATAACTTTGCTAGAACAGAATCACTGCTAGGTTCCTCAGGCTCTTTTCCCTTTTGGGGAGTAGTAGCCATTTGAGTCCCCTGTGAGTTATTCTCTTCTATAGAAGTATCGGAATCCTTCTTTTCTGACACCAGGATCGGGGCTTGCATCTCTCTCCTTGCTTGCTCTCGCATAGCTTTATTTTGAAACTGCCTTTGTGGGGCATTGCCAAATTTATTTCTACCGACATAAGCCACTTCAGCTTGCCCTTCACCCATCGTTACCTCATTTATCACAATTGGAGACTCCGCAGTTCCTCTCTTTTTATAAGCAGCTGTGTTCCGCTTATCAATCTTGTGCACATCCTCTGCTAGATCATGCCATGTTTCATACTTTTCCCTTTGATCTAGCAACTCCATCTGATACTCTTCAGATGCTTTATATAAAAAGGTATCAATTATGAAACGATCTCTGAACTCTTCGGTCTTATTAGGATATAATCTATCTACTAGCACACTAATTCTCTTGAGGAATTTCACTGGAGCTTCATCAAATTCCTGCTTTATGTTCATCAGCTCCCTTGTTTGCATACCGACATTTGAATCTGGAGCTTGCACTTTGAGCGACTTTCTTCGGGCTTTTTCGTAACTTTTGAACCTTTTGGCAGTAGCTTTCGGTACACCCTTAGAAAGCGCTCGTAAGGCAGCCAGCTTCATTTTATCAGTAGTTTCTGAAGTAAATTCTGCCTCTAAATCATTTAGGAAGCTGAGAACTTGTGTCTCAGTCATGTCATCGAGGAGTAGCTTTGGCTTTACAGCCTTCACTATATCTGACACAGTAGGCTCCAATCCATCCACTGAGGAGTCATCAGAATCTGATGAATTTCCTCGTGTGGACTTTTTGGATCGTTTGTGCTTCGACGTAGTATGTTTGCTTTCCTTATGACTACCTGCTGCTTCCTCATCAGCCTCTTGGAAAAATTGAGCAACTATATCACTTGCTTGTTCTCGAACAGCAAGCGGTTCAGTTACCCGTTTTTCCGTAGAAACCTTTGATTTCACAGCAGGTTTGACTGTGAACTTTTGCTCTGACTCATCTGCTTCCATCTGCCGTAACCTTTGGTCATTGGCAATACAGGTTGCAGACGTCGTTGGCAAAGTTCTACACATATCCTGAGTTTGCAATGGTCTGTCTGTAGTCATACTCACTCGGATATCCCTTTCCTTTTGATCCAGGACGAATCTTTCCAATAGTCCTTGGACTCCGACCATCGAATCGGCCATTTTATCAATTTTGACGTTTAGTCGTCGAATCTCGTCGTCCTTTTGACTCATTTCGAATCGTAAGTCGTCCAATGAATCATGACGGTAATCGTCCCGAATATTATCCAAATTTTCGTTTACGTATTCACGATGATACGTATCGAATCGTTGTCGAGGTCGTCGAAAACGTTCCTCTCTAAATTGATCGAACAGATCCATATGATCCTCGGCCAATTTCGGCCTTCTATCAATAGGCGCTAATAATTGAGTGTCTCTATCTTCGGCAGTCAATAGTTCCTTTGCCGTGGCCATATTATTGATATTATTAGTGGCCATTATAGGCGCTACGGAAGTGGGAGCGCTTACTGGGTCCAATTTTACCTCAGCCCGCTGGCTTATGGCACTTGAGTCGGAGTCTTTCTGCTTGCTCGTAGTATTAGATACCACGGGCAGTGGGAAAGATTTATCCGACTCATCATGCCTTACACCAGGCGGAGTCCTCGGTAAAGTCGTACCAGAGGCTAAATCACCAGCATTTTTGGACATTTTGAGCCCTAAGTCTTTGTAAAAACCTTTAGGTTTTGTGACACCTCGAGTGACTCTGCGCTCTTCCGTATTGCAAGTGTCAGAAGCCACCACTTGTTATGTTTATATCTCTGCTTAGATCCGAAGATGTCAGCAATATGACTCAAGTCCTATTGGCTTGTACTCAATCTACTACTGTAGGTCACTCAAAGGAGCTTCCTATTAGTAATCAACTAAACACAGTGCAACAGTCCTTAAGCAGAAATAAACACAACCTTCAGTCACTAATAAGTAACTGGAAAGTCTAACTCTTGCAATCGAAGGGCACTCAGGGTCTCCCCAGATGCCTCCTAAAGGTTCACACAAATACACAGAACTCACTTCAATAATATCCAAAAGGACTGGGGCTTCACCTTGGCTTGGCTCCCGTGTAAGACGACTCCCTCCAACCGCTCAATGCGCGAGAAATAATAATAATGTAAATAATAAATAATTATTATATTACTAATATGCAAATCTGGTGTGGGGCTGTCGACATTTGCCTTTACTAGGCGAAACAATACAATACCATTTTATCACGGACGCGACTCGCCCAAAACACACCAAAATTGCGAAGGTAAACACGAATGAATGTTTTCTTCCTTTTTGGTGGAATCGTAACTTTGTCGATTCACCAATTTTGCATAGATGTGGGATTGCTACTGCCGTAAGCACATCCCCAACAATTTTATTGTCAAATGCCCCTTGACACAGTGGCGGATCCAGAAATTTTTTCGTGAGGCGGGCCAAAGTATGACTGAAAATTAAGTATTTTTCCAAAAAAAATTCAAAAATTTTTCAAACTTGCCTATAGGTATACAGAAAAATATCGTATTTCAAAAGCTTCAGTGGGACCCCCTAAATCCGCGCTTGCTTAGGCTTATTTTTAGGCCTAGGCTTCAGCTTTGACATTATTTAGGCTCGCGCACTAAGCCTAAGCCAAAGAAAAGCCTTAGCCCCACCCCATCTATCCCATTCCAATAACATACTATGCTCGAGTGTGTGCATATAACGTTATAAGATGAGTGTGAACCAGACGTAGCAATACCAGTTTTTCCAACTTATGAAAGTATGAGTTCTTTAAATTCTATAATGATAAAGACATCTTTTGAGCAGAAAATTTGAACCTTACGCTTATTGAATTAGTTATCCTTTAATTCATTTTCTAGCATTTTAGAATGTCAGAATCTAAAAATTTCTTTGATGCCCTATTATTTTGTGCCAGAAAGACATGAGCTCAAATGCTATCCTCGTAGAAGGTTACTGCAAAAATACACAGGATATCGTGGTTTTTTTGCATACAAAGATTTTTCTTTGTACTAAGATTTTTTGGCTGATCTTTGTACATGTATACCACACATGCACAAGGTCAGGTACCTCAGGGTATTGGAAAGGTCCAAAATGTACACATAGTAATTTTTTTCCAGGATTGGGTAGTACTCCCAATTGGAAGTGCTGATGCGGAATGTGGTTTCTCTATCATGAACCATTTTAGGACTGCTCGGAGGTTAAAGCTACAAGGCAAAACCCTTGATGACCTGCTTTGTATTAGAATCAATGGGTCGAAGGAAATTCAAAATTTTAATGCTGCCAAATGTGCAAAGGCGTGGATCTGCCAGAATTATTAACGCACTGATGATCCAAGTCAAATAAAAAAACGACCTAATGAAGCATATTCTCAATCTGATCTTCTTTCAGAAATATTTTGCTTATTTTTTTAGTTCTTGGACAATATTTCAGTACTCAGGTTTCTGAGACTGGGCCTATAGCAAAACTTCACTTCGACCTTCAGGGTATAGTAATCCAATACCCTATGTGCATGTATGATGTATACATTAGGAAATGTCCTGTATCAGAAAATCACTGGTTGGCAATAAAATTTTAAACAGTAGTTTCTTTGAACACGTGTCAACTGAGGGAATATCCATAGATTATCCATTGTGTTACAACCCTATTTTTCCATAGTCTTCAATTACAAAGTTTTGGCTCGCAAAATTTAAATTTGTAATCCTGAAAATTTAGACCTAAAAGCCATGTAGCTCGTGATTTTCAAAGCAAAAAGGCCTGGTTCCAGCCCTTAAATGATTGGGTACTGATCATCAAATAGAATATATTAAAACCAAAAATTTGTTTGGTAAACTCCTGAATTTTTCAACAAATGTTGAAATGAGACTTGGTATTGGAATTGAGAAATATAATAAAATGGATTGGTTATCAAAAATAGACCTAATCAGTCACTCGCTAATTCACCTAATCAGGCCGAAACCTTAGATAGAATAAGTTTGCAACAGTTCGGTCAGTCTCACAGTCAACAAAGATCACCTGCTTTCGTTCCAAAGAACTGCAGAAGATCGAAAACTCTCTGAGCTCAAGTAACTTCAAATCTGGGGCAAACCTAGAAGTCAGGCCGAGAATTGAGTTGCAAATGTAGACTTGCATGCTGGGTGGCACTCCAGAAATCCAGGGTCTAACCTGCCTTCCCTCCGCTGCAAGAAGTCCAATAAATGTCTGGCGGGGGACGTTGTATTTCGGGCAAACACTCCACAAAAATATAATAAAAATAATATTATAATAAATGGCCTACTGGCCGCCGATTTTCTATATTATAAAATAAACAACAAATCAAAGAATGACCAAAAACATAGACGACCGGCATTTTTATGCACGGTGTCTATGCAAATCGGCGTGGACGCGATTTGCGTCCACTTTGGCTATTTCTTCGCAACCTGGAGATAGACTATGTCCATCCCTGACACAAATTCTATATAAGGGGAACAATGAGGATTCCATACAGTTGAGCAGTATTCGACCAAAGAGCGCACATAAACTGAAAAGGCACTCGTAAGATTTGACCTGTCCCCCGAGGTCAATGCTCTCGTTATTAGATTCGTTATTAGTAGTAAATTGTTTTTTCTTTAAAAAAATTATATAGCTTTGACTGTATGCTTTCTTAACAATGTAATATTGTTCATTATCGGTTCAGCCGCGGCATTCAGCTGACATGTCTATCTTTATTTACCATTTAATCTTTAGTTTTCATCATCGTAAACGTGTTTACATATCATGTTTTAACTGACGATCTTCAATATTTTATCTTGATACTTGATGAAGATTTGCATTTTTGAATCACGTTTTGTTGAGAAAGATCAACACGGTAGCTTTTTGAAGCGATTATTCCTTCGTAAATTAAATTTAAAAGCTCCGTGAAAGTAGTGTTCGGAAATTTTTACTCTTCTTACTCATAGCTTTACGACCAAATTTATGAAAGTTTATGAACGAATACTCATTTAAAAATTTTTCCTGCGCTTTGCGCCGGAAGCATTAACATGTTTTTCGGGCTCCCACTGGTCATCATGGAGACCTTGACGTCTATTTCTCATGTAAATCAAAGTCATTATGCCCTTGGATAGTTTGCTGGAAAATTTGTTCCACAATGCTTGTAAATTAGACTTCAAACTCGAATTTTTCTTCAATTATTATGAATTAACGGCTCTAAAAATGTCAGAATATTTGAAAAAGCTCAAAAACACTTGAAAAAAGCGTCTATGAGCATTTTGAAGCGAAAAAAACGACTTGGGAAAAATTGGGTAAAAAAATTTGACCCCTTTCCCATTTGGGGGAAAGGCCGGCGGAAAAAAATAGTGATTTAAATAGAAAGTGAAAATGATTTAAATTTAAATAAAAAAAGATTAAGATCAATGCACGAGAAAATTTGGAAAAAAACAAAAAGTTTTGAGCGTTTTTGGCAAATGTCGCAAATTTTTTCAATGGTCAAAGACTTAATTTCCTTTATTTTTAGGCATCTTATCGGCTGAAGTATAGACTAGGGATGTTCTAGGCACTGGCACTGACACAGGTGCCATGGTATCTGGCATCGGCAGGTGCCACTATATTTAGCACCGATAATTAGGGATGGGACGGGTATCCGGATTCGCGGATATCCGCCTAAATTTTTGGATCCGATCCGGATCCGCTAAACTAGATTTTTTTTTGATCCGGATCCGATCTGGATCCGTTGAACCAAATTTTGTAAGATCCGGATCCGCTGTTGTCAATGATTAAGATCCGGTGTGTCATCAAGTACTTTCAGACAGTACATCTCAAAGAAATGAGCCGAAAAATTCCAGGAAACGTCTTTGTCATGTGCTTGGCCTGACTTTGGCGGAACCAGAAGTTCTTGCTCATCTGAAATTGAAAGAAGCAGAAAACGCTAAGAGCACTAATGTGTCTCACATTTGCTGTATTCACTGGACAATTTGCAAGAAAAAGTACAAAAAAGACTGGGCATGCTGTGATGAATGGATATGTGGTAACTGCTTGGTAGACAATTTTGATACCACCTGTGATTTTATTTGTCAAGTTTGTGTTGCTCATAATAATTTTTTGGTATCAGTGCGCCTGGTGGCCACCCATCTTATAACGTGTGTAATGCAAAAGATACCTAAAGTAACTTTAGGCAACAGTATGAAATGTGGTCAATAGGGATGGGCCAGGTATCCGGATCCGGATATCCACCTGAATTTTACGATCCGGATCCGATCTGGATCCGCTAAACCAGATTTTTTTGGATCCGGATCCGATCTGGATCCGCTGAACCAAATTTTTTAAGATCCGGACCCGGATCTGCTGTTGTCAATGATTAAGATCCAGTCATAATCGGATCTTTATTCATTATTATTCACATAAAATTTTGCAGTATTAAGAAACACCAAAAATTTTCCGGTGCCTCGCCCCGGATAAATAATTCTTTGCAATACTATTTTTCAACAAATAGTGCTTCCTGAAGAAAAAATTTCCAGTAAAGGAAAAAATGTTGGTGGTCTTCCTGTACAGAAAAAGCGAATATCGGTCCATTTGAGAACGTCAAAATCTACTCCAACTATTCTGCTACTTAAATTTTAAACATGAAGTCGAGTTTGAATTGAGAAGCATCATGGAACTAATTTTCAGAAATTTCAGCTTGAAGTTTTTCAGATTTATGAAAGTTATGAGTATATTTTCTTAATTTGTAAGATGATTATGAAGGACGGGAACTCGAGTGCTATTAGGAGGAAACTTTGTGCGAAAATACATGAAAGATCATCGTTTTCTCAGTGTACAAAAAAAATTTATTCATACAAAGACTTTTTGGCTGATCTTTGTACAGGTACAAAAAGGCTTGTACAAAAAAACACTGCAATGGTAGCAAAATTATACTTGAGAAACAGTTATTTTTCAACAGTGTCGCCCTTCAAACGATATTTGGTAGGATCATAAATTTGACCAGCACCACTCAATAGCTGTTCATTGGTGACACTTTTCGCTGGTGCTAATTTAAGTTTACTTTCTAGATGAAGCAATTGTCCAGAGACGTTTGAGATTTAAGTTCATGCTCTAATTTGGTTTTTGAGTTGCTAGATTCAGTTTTTGGCTATCTTTAAAGAAAACACAAAAATTAATTCATTAACATAACTATACTAGTAGCAATTTGTTCCACAATTACTTCTATTTTCATTATCTTCTTTTTATTCAGCCGCAAACTGCTTATATATTGCCATATGTTTCCTCTCCAAATGTTTTTTATGACATCCAGTACCACAACCTTTTCTGGATAACTGGATTCTGCATTTATTGCACTTTGCCTTTTCTTCATCATCTGGGGACACTGTGAATTAGTCCCACACTCTGCTAGTGAAATAAAAACTTGAATCCATAATTTCTGAAAAAAGTTTCCATTTCTATTCATTTATTTTCTGATGAAACCAATATTAATCTAAGCATGAATACAATTTAATGAATGAAAATTACTAATTAGTAAATGTAAACTATTTCAATAAACGAACACTTCAATCATTAATAATCTATTAATCTATTGACACCAATGAATATAAATTCATTTAATTCAGTTTTAGACAAATCAGACATAGTACATATACTTATTGAAAGATCCGGATTCGCTCGGATCTGTTCCTCAAGATTCGGATCCGGAGCCGCTGAACCAATTTTTTTTGGATCCGGATCCGCTGAACCAAATTTTCTAAGATCCGGATCCGGATCCGCTGTCGCCAAAAAAGTCGAGCCGGCCCATCCCTACCGATAATTACTTCGAATATTATAAGCATAATACATACATAGTAGGGATGTGTCAGTGCCAACTTTTTACCAGTGTCTGTGCAGATGCCGGTGCCCAAGGACCGGCGCCAGTATTGGTACCAGTTATACACAATTGTTAACAAACTGCTTAATTTGTTGGATATCATTTGCATTATGTATCATTGTTATTTTAGTAGTAACATTGTTGTGTTCATTTCAAGCTTTTTTGCTTTGAAAATCATGAATCAAATGGTTTCTTTTTTTCAATCCAAATTTAAATTTATTTGAAGAATATCGAAGAGTAGGCATGTAACACGCTGTGGAATGTATGTAATTATTTAGATATTCGATCAGTTGATACGTGTTAAAAAATACTGTTCAAAATGTTACTTCCGACTAGTGTTTTTCTCGTACATGTATATATGTACATGTATAAAAATCGGCCAAAAAATATTTGTACAAAAAAATTCATTGTACAAAAAAATTCAATAAGCATCAGGTTCAAATTATCTGTGCAAAAACATGTCTTTATCATTATAAAATTTAAAAAACTAAATGTTTGAAAACTTCAAGTTAAACTTGAAATGTCCTGAAATCACTTTATCAATTTAAATTCGTCTGCATGTTTATGAAGTGACTCCATGAAATGCATCAAAGTTCATCTTTTCCATTGCGAACCCCCATATTTATCGCCTTTTTCGAAATTATTTTTCCCAAAAAATTATCTGAAAAGATCATTCCGAAAAATTATAGAATAAAATCCAGCTCTGCGGCTCAGAAACTCTCAGCAATTCTTTCGAAATGGCGTGTTTACAACACTTCCATGAGCTTGTATATTTACTATTGTTCTTTTTCGTAATTTATGAATTTCTTTTTTTTCTCTTGTAACGTTTATTTTTCCGATCGCAGAACGGCTTTAAAAGCATAAAACTCTAATGAAATTTTATTTCATTGTGTATAAAAAAGTTAAGACGAATTTTAAAATTTCAATTTTTTCTTCGATTCCGAAAATTTTCGATGCCAGTAAAAGCATTATGTGAAAATGTGTTTCAAAACGCTTATAAATAACGATTATGAGTACTTTTGAGGGAAAAACGCGTTTAAAATATTTTTCGCATGTGGAAAAATACAATATCTAGAAAAGGTTGATATTAAATTCGTGATTTTATTCAAGACTTCGTTGAATTTGATATGAATTTGTTGCGGACGCGTCAAAAGCATGTCTTGAAATACTCATCTAAAACTGTATGTTCGAAGAAGCCGATGAAACCCCACTTGCCGGCCTTCGATCCAAGTATTGTGGAAACCGAATGGCTGGAATGGTGGCGACATTTAAGTGAGAAAGATAAAAGTGTTGACGAAACGTCCACCAACGAAATCATTTGCTTACCACCGCCCAACGTGACTGGAAATTTGCATATTGGACATGCTTTAACGGTAGCCATCCAAGATTCTTATGCTCGATGGTGAGCTTCCTGATATATAATTGAGAAAATGTATTTTTGTTACGAACGTGTAATTACGTTTTTTTGCGTCAAGAAATAAACATTCCTATTTTCTTCGAAGTTCGAAGATAGAGTCGGATTTGTCTTTTAGGCGGCGTATGTGCGGCCATAACGTCGTTTTCGTGCCCGGCTTCGATCACGCTGGTATTGCCACCCAGCTTGTCGTTAGGAAATGGTTAGAAAGAGATAAACGTCTGTCGAAGAAAGACCTAGAGCCGGAAGAATTCCAACGTCATTGCACTCAGTGGAAAAATAATCGCTGTGAAGAAATTACACAACAATTGAACAGGCTTGGTTCGTCTTTAGATTGGGGCAAATGTTACTACACACTTGATGAGGTACTTTTGCTGATCTCTTCACTGTAGTAGATTTCTCCTATTTAAGATTAGTGATTAGTGATGTTCACCAGAAAAGTTTTCATATACGGATATCCGTGTTTTTCGCACCTTCGTATATCCGGTCAGGGCCGTGCGCAGGATTTTTTCATGGGGGAGCGGACTAAGTTTTTTACTGAATAGCCCCAGAAAATGTTGATTTTACGCGATACACTGTGTGTGCATGCTGCTTAAATTGGGGGGGGGGGTGCGGCCCCCCTCCACCCCCCTTGTGCACGGGCCTGTACCCGGATATTTGTAATGTTTGCACAGAGGTAAAAAGAAGTCACCTCCAAAAACCTTCCTAATAATTTTCAGATTTATACATGCCATGCTTCACTTCTGGAGAAAATGCTACAAAATTTTTACAGCTTTCAAGTTTATACAAACATTTTCTTTCCAAAACCCCAGTCATAATTGGTCGTAAATAACGGAAGTTACTGAAACAGTAAGGAACTACTAAGTAATGATAATATTTCGATGGTACACTAAAAGACATCATTTAAAGACGCTTTTTCAATGCATGCTTTGGCGAAATTGGCGAAAGGTATAAAAATCCATAAAAATCTGTCAAAGAAATCCATAAAAATTTCTTTGTGCATTACGGCATTATAAACCTTTACATATATGAGGAAGCGAAAAGAAAATCCAGCAGTGGAAATAGCACAAATTTTCGAAATACGGTTATTTAAACCAGCATGAAGCGGAATCCTGTCTACTGTCGGAAAAAATTGTTCCACGCGGACAAAATGTGGTGTTGCATTCATGGTTCTTTTTTTAGCACGGTGCTAATGCAGTTGGGCCTGTGCTAATGAAAATTTTATTCGTGCTTAGAAAAAGTAACGCAAAATAAGGAAAGTTAGTAGCCGTGCTAATGGGACTCATACTAATAAAAAAACTTGGGTTGCATTGCATGCTATGGCATTATGGGATAAGTGCTGGTATGCTGTAGTGGTGCGTCCGGCACGCGGCCTGCCTCGCACATACCATCCCATCACTACAACCACTAGTTCCGAACCATCCACGTGGCTTGGTGTGCCTTGTATTCCGAAAATCGAGAATTCGCTTTATTTGTCTGACGCGCCAGCCACGTGGATTCGGGCATACAAAAGGTACGGATACCGGCAAAAACATGGTACCGGTTTTGATCAAGTTTTTATTAAGATGCTATCTTATCCTGTGGTTTATACACTTCGTGCTCCTAATAGCGCTTTCTTAACGTATCCTGCTCTTTTTAGAAATTTTCTCATGCTGTCAAATACGCGTTTCAACGTCTTTTCAATGAGGGGCTTATATTTCGCGACAATCGCTTAGTTAATTGGTCACCTTACTTGAAATCTACTTTGTCCGACGTTGAAGTTGAAACCATACGTGTAGAACAACCTACCCGATTTCAAATCCCAGGATCACCGAATAAGACTTGCGAATTTGGATGGCTGTATAACGTAAATTATGAATTAGTTGATGAAAATCACGATCAGTTCATCACTGTTGCTACTACTCGACCCGAAACTATACCCGCAGACTGTGCATTAGCTGTAAATCCTAGTGATCAAAGATATTCCGGCTTGATCGGTCGGTATTGCAAGAATCCGCTTATTGAGAGTAATATTATGCCAATAATTGCAGATAGCGAAGTAATTTTACGCTATTGTATTTTTAACTCTTGGACTTGATACTGTCGTGTTCAATCCATTTCAATGATTTCAATTTGATCCTGGTTTCTGACCGATTCTTCGTAATTTACTATTAATATTTTATATGTTTCGGTTCAAATCAATCATTAAAACGTATTCGTGTAGATTGAAACCAAATATGATTTTAGTTGTTAGCTGTGATGTTATATGTACTGGTTCTTTGTTTTAATAAGCATTTTGTGATGTGCCTAAAATAGTGCCTAACATTACAGTGTTTTTTTGCACGAGCTCTTTTGCACGGTGCAAAAAAATCACCAAAAAAGTTTTGCGCGCCGAAAAATTTTTTTGTACTATAAACAGGTTTTTTTGTACAACATGAGATAATACGTTTGGGATGATGAAAACTATTATACATTACATGATAGATGAAGCTAGACATTCTGAAAGCCACGTCTGAGCTATGTAATACATACTAATGATTATTAAAGTTATAACCGGCGCAAAGCGCCGGAAAATTTTGAAATTTTCGTCTACTAAAATGCACCAAAATTATCTTTTCTATATGAAAACACCAAATTTTTTCCCACAATTGATGAATATTTTTTTGCACGGTGCAAAAAACCTGAAAAAAAAGTTTTGCACAGTGCAAAAAAACACTGCCTCTGATTGTGCTTGGTCTCTTGATCAACTTTTCGTTGACTAAAATTTAATTTTTCAACGACAATAAACGACTTTCAGGCAAGAACAAATAAGAAAAATTTTCGGATTAATGTGTCGTGCTAACTAGAGATTCACAGCGAAAATTTTCCATATGGGAGAGTCTGGAAAGAGAAATTTAGCGTAAAATTGGCGGAGAGGTACGCGTATAGTAAAAAATTGCATTGAAAACCCAATTCTAGCAGGAGAATGATATTTTTCCATTTCTTGTTCAATTTCTACAAGTTCAAGTGGGGGTAAATCATGGATGAATGACCGTTTGAAAAAGTTTTGATAGGAGTATTTGGGGTTTTCTCCCTATGTACAATGGCTAAAACTAACTTTTTCTATTAAGGTTGATCCTAATTTAGGTACGGGCGTTCTCAAACTGACGCCCGGTCATGATAGGACGGACTATGCGATATATTGTCGACACAAGCATTATTTCCGCGATTCTGAAATAAGCATTCAGAATTTATTCGATGATAATGGCATCGTCAATGATGAGAGCTCTTTCGCTGAAATTCGTGGAAAAACTCGATTCGAAGCTCGTGATTCAGTAGTCGAGTGCTTGCTGGCTATAGGTATGTTAATAAAATGGACAAAATATTGTTGAATTTATCATACAATTTTATCTTTGTCACAAGGATAATCATTCAGGCGATTTTCATCATTAGAATCATACCGCAGTGTGATTCTTTAATAAAGATACTGAAGATGAATAATCTAAATCACGTCAATAATTTTTTTAATTGATCTGGCAATTTCTTGGAAAACAATTTCTAACAATTCCTCAGACAATCTGATATGCTTGAATTTTTCACCGCAATTATTAGTGGGGCCAATCAAAATGACCTAACATAAGGTAGGTAAGGTATCAATTCACACAATTTCTGACAAGAAAACGCTTTCTCACTGGCTTTTCAAAATCAACTTTACTGTATCAAGTGTGAATTGTTCTGCAACTAACTTTCGATCAACTTTCTCGTTGAACATATAGCAAAACTCGATTGTATTCATTCTAAGCTTCGCAAAACGTGTGTTTTGTTTAATTTGTTCATTGATATGATAACCTGAAAACGGTTTATTCACGATAAAAGGTAAAACTGTAAATGATTTCTCCCATAGCGTCGAATTTTTTCATATAGAAATTTATTATATTAGTGTTTATTGCAGCCTTATTTCCATACGTGTGCATGGTCCTAATATTAAGTGGCGGATATGTCCTAAAAATGCTAGATGTCAGATAGGTATTTTTAGAATTTTCATTAACAAGTTTTGTGCACTAATCACTATTTCTTCTCAAATGTGGACCAAGATCAAAAACTTTTCCTTAATTTTTCCCATACAATTTTTTTACTTAAAAATCACGGGCATTTTATTTGTACGTTTTCGTGCACATTGAATCATTTCAAGGTCAATAGAATCACTAATCGTCAGAAATGTTACAAAAAAAAACACATTTTCAGATTGCGTAACTAAATCTAGTGAAATAATCAATGTTAAATAAACCATCGCGAGTAGTTTATCATATCAGATTTCTAAAAATTTCCGCCATTAAGCGCCGCGCTGCTCGCTTGAATAAAGGTGTTCAAAGTAATATTTTTCATTCCGGCTCGAACATTTTAGGATATAGAAGCCTCTAAAATGTTGGAAAATGCATTTCATACGTGGTTGTCCCTTGCCCTATCGTGGCAAGATCACTCAAAACTAGTATTTTCGATAAGATAGCAAAATACAATGTAATTTCAGTTTAGAATGTATAATGCATTATAAATTTTTCTCTGAAACAAAAGATCTGTAGCCGGTTCCCAGAAAGTGTCTCTCGCGCGAACATTGGCTCTGTCCCCAGATTGTCTGCTGTTTTAACTCTCAGAGAGATAAAAGAGTAAATGGATTCCACAAAATTTTCAAGACAGAGAAATGCTCAGCCAGATGTGTTCCACGAACGAAAAAATGCTCAAGCGAGCAAGAGCAGAGCCAAATTGTAAGCCTGCTAGGGGCTGGCTTAAGACCAGTCATGTAATTGGGGAAGTGCTTTATTAACTCCCCAAAAATGGAGAATCCTGAGGGGGGTCGCCCAGGATTTTCTAATTTTATGGCTAGCCATTGGGTGCCCCCTAGGATTTTCCAATCCTATGGCTAGCCATATGGAATTCATAGGGACCCCCATACTTTTGGTCGGAAAAATACTGAAAAATGTCAGTTGTCTGATGAAAAATGTCAATTTTTGAACAAAAAATTGTCAAAAAAATTCTCGGTGCCTCGCGCCATGGATACATTTTTTGCGGTTTTTTAAGACAAAAATTACTATTTTTTGAACCGTTTTTCGGACTTTTTAATGAAAAAAATCGAAATTTTTTCAGGGACACCCACCCTAAAATTTTGAGGAGTCAATGACCCCTAGCCCTAAAGAGGTCATCCGACCGCCCCCCTACCCTTTCCCCCATACTTCGGGACCCCCGTTACACGTATGCTTACGACTGTCTCTGTTTTGTATCTCTCAAATTTTTCCCACGTATTAGGTCGTACATTAAGACAGCGCCATGCTCTAGAGTAATTATTCGTGAGTGTTCATAGCTTCTTTCTTTCGTGAGGTCTTTCCCGTGTTGGGATTTTAAACAAAGGTTTTACAAGAAAACTTCTATTTTTTTAATTTAGTTTTTAGGATCCAAAAATTGACATTTTTGTTAGGAACGGGAAGCCGAGGACTCTTCGGGGACGGAGACAGTAAAGAAAAAATTCGGTGTTTTCGATTAAAAAGTCCGTAAATCACTTCGGAAAGTAGTAATCTTTATCTGCAAAACCACGGAAAAACAACGAAGAACCCAAAAATTTACATTTTTGATCAGAAATCGCAATTTTTCAAGAAAACTTCGACATTTTTGACAGTTTTTTCCGCACTAACCAATTCCTGCCAAAAATTGACATTTCAGCTCATTTTTTTCAAAATCAGACATTTCCTATCAGGAAATTGAATTTTTTGATCGTTGTTTATTGAAAGATTAAAATTAACTTCCGGAGAAATTCACATTTTTTACCGCTCTTTGTTCAATTTTCTGTCCAAAAATCAATATTTTCTACGGAAAAATGAAACTACTTATGTTATGAATAGTCAGTCATAAAAAATTGGCACAAGCACAGAAACGCACGCTAACTTTATTCTAAAACCAATTGAAGATATAAATATCAATTAGGGAAGCGCCAAAGATAACGTAAATTTCATCACAGAGCTGTCTTTCTTTTTAGTTCTCGTGAGCAAGCTCGCGAGCACATTTGTGGAACGGATATCCATAGCCAACTCAAAGCCGTCTCACCAGAGACTGTCTCAGCCGAGCCAAAAAACTGGATTTGTATCTGCTCAAAACTGGCTTTGGGAAAGCAGTATTCATGGAATCAGCAGCTAGCTGTCATGGAAATTTTAGATATTAGGCGAGCGCTCTTTATCATAGTTATAGCTCAGAATTTGTAAAATTTAGGAAGTCTCAAGCTTAACAAAGTAATACTTTTCAAAGTGAGGTTTGGGATTACTACAACAAACAGGTCAGTTGTTTTGCTTTCAGAGAGTATGTAAGAAGAATACATGTTCAGTGCAATTCCTTCTGGGAATAAATAAGTTTCTCACAGTTAGTAATGACCATATTCTTGAAAATTTAGTTTTTTACCAGTCATAATACTCAAACTCTTTCTAATCTATCCATCAATGCAATATCGTAGCTGACATGGAATGAGAAGAAAGTGAATCCTATTCGAAATTTTTCCATGAATGATACCTGAAGTATGATACCAATAATAACCTATATGTTAGTATGTTATGCGTCTGTCTTGGCCTCGGCCAAATGTCGACCTCGAGAGAAGCCTGTGGCAGCATTTTCTTCACGTCACGGCCATAGCTACGGCGGCCAATCAGACTGCGCCGCGAAAAATTGAAGTTAAATATGATTGGTTGCATGTCATATGCCGTGGCCTTGACATAAAGTATGAATGCGGCTTAATGCTAGCGACAATTTGTAATACTCTTGATTAGAATTTTCAGGTTAAGAATGATGATATCAAATGAATAGAGAAAAATTAACAATTTCATATCACAATCGAAAAGTTGAATTTTTTCGGAATTTTACTCACTGAGTCACCATATGCATGCAAGCCATTGGGGATAAGAGGGAAATGGAAGCATAATTCTTTACGGTCGCTTTTCAGCTTAATCATAATGAATATTACCGGTTGTAGTCATGGTAAATTTTGAGCCCCTAAAACGCACCGTAATGCACTTTTTCTAATCTGAAACTCCAAAGTTTTCATTTTTAATTTACTATTAGCATTACGAGTGATGACAAAACGGCCAAACCGTAGTCTGTGTTTTACTTGTGAAATTTTGCTATGCAAAAAACGAATACGGCTGCCTAAAATTACGGCTGGCCTGACTTATACCACTGTGACTGTTTTGGTCCAAATAGTATGCAGCTGGCTTTTGTCTATGCGCGTATAATCTTCAGCCGTAGTTACCTTTTCGTCCCAAATCGTCCGACAGTAAATCCTTGGTCCGAAGCTCAGCCTGTGGTCATCTCGAACTTCCCCCATGCGCAATTGTTCTTATCCCTATTGCTTTTGCTTTTAGGTAAACTCGTTGGAAAGAAGCCATTTGAGACGAGCGTGCCTGTTTGTAGTAGAACTGGAGACGTCATTGAACCGATGCCCAAAAGTCAGTGGTTTCTCAATTGTAAGCCTTTGGGCCAACGGGTACTCAAGTTGATAGACGAACAAGAAATAGCTTTGTATCCGTCGTTTCATAGATCATTCTTGAAGTAAGCTTATGTATAACGAACGATGTTATCTAATTAAAAATTAAATTTTTATATTCATATGCGTTTTCTCGGTTTTCATTAATTTACTTTTAATGCTCCAGGAGTTTGCTTATTCAGGAATTGAGAAAGTAACCAAAATAAAAACTTTAGCTCGCAATTTTTAAGATCGGCACGATTAATACACTTCAATGGAAATCGGAAAATTCTTTATTTCAATCCATGCAAAAATTAGAGTATGCACGTAGCGAGTGAACTTTCACTTCTTCTCATCTTCTCCAAACGATCTTTCCAAAAAGCGATTTTCAAGTGTAAGATTTCTTCGTCATCATTTTTACTCTCGATAAATAAGATTTGCGATGGGAATTAAATTTTATAAAATTTAGTTTTAAGCTACAGATTCGCAAAAGTTCCTTTTACAAAATGAGACCTTCAACTATTCTCTACGAGGCTTCATTTTTTTGTTTCATTTCAAACGTTTTATTCAGGCATTGGATAGAGAAAAGCAACGAATGGTGCCTCAGTAGACAACTTGTATGGGGTCATGCGATACCGGCCTATAAAGTCGAGCTTTGCAATCGTTCTAACATTAATCGCTGGGAATATGTTGCCGCTAATGATCAGAACGATGCTTTAAGAGTTGTTAAAGCCAAATTTCCGTCGTGCAATATTTTATCAATAGAACAAGACCCCGACGTTTTAGACACGTGGTTCAGCTCTGCATTAGTTCCTCTAGTTGTCAATGGATGGCCCAATAAGTGTGATTTCAGCCAAGATCAACCTTTATTATCGCTGATGGAAACGGGCCATGATATTTTGTCGTTTTGGGTTAGTCGAATGTTGATGTTGGGCTTGCACTTTACGGATAAACTGCCATTTAAGGTGAGGTTTTATACAGATCAAAATCACAGAATGTGGAAAAATTAAAATCAGAGCAGTTTCGGAGTGATGTAGTAGTGCGAGCAATACTGTAGTAAATTTGGAATGAAAAGAGAACAATTTTTGAAATGTAAACTTTTTGGCTTCACAGGAAGTGGAGAAAGTAAGTTCGGAGCATTTTCTTAGCAGAAAAAAGAGCGTGTGTGGACAAAAAACAGCGAAAAATATGTCAAGATTTTCCCCGTGGAACAAAAAAGAAGCAAAATATGAAAAAAGTCAGTACAGAAACCATATGCAGAAAATAATCTAGCAGCGATCGTAGAGCATTTTTCATCCTCTCCCAAATTACTCCACCGTGGTATCTCAAAAGGTGGATCGAATTGAGAGCGAATAATCCTGGAACGATTTAGAAGTAAAATTGAACCAGAAGTGATCGATTTTTTGTGATTGCTGTAATGCTCGTGGTTTTTCCGCGGTTTGGTGGTGACACAGTGTCTGTTCTTATGTGTTAGAAACGGTCGATCATAAAAAAATATGTTGACCAGACTATGGCAAATATATTAATATTCACAATGCTTTTTTTGCTGTTCCATATCTACTTCTCCGACCAGAAGTAAGTTTTTGCACAAATTTCCGTAGCTTTGCTCCTACCTTGCTCCGCTTGCTCTCCTACTTGCTTTACCTTCTGTGGGTAAGAAAAAACAATTCTTTTCAGAAATTGCATCTGTTTTACAACGCTGCGAGACAGACATGCCCATGGTCGGAAAGTTAGGTAGCTGTCTCCTATACTGAAGGTACTTAGTAACCTTAATCTTTCATATTTCTTACCGCCTCGTTACGTTTTAGGCTTTGAGTCCATCCGAGCTATGTAATATATGCCGTTTAAAATTATACTCGTTTGTGGTAATGTCCTCAAAAGAATAACTAGTATCTTTATCTTAATTTAAAATTTATTTCGTGGCAAAAGCAAATGTCCGTAAGACTTCAATCTTTGTTGAGTTTTGTTTCTTCTTTTTCTCATAATATCATGCATGATACATCTTATATATTGTATGAATGATATTCTTCTAGAGCGTTCTTCTGCACGGTATTGTTCGAGACTCTCAGGGTCGAAAGATGAGTAAATCGTTGGGCAACGTTGTCGATCCTTTGGATGTCATTCACGGAAAATCGTTGTCTGATATGGAAGAAAGAGTTAACGAATCAAATTTGACCGAAAAAGAAAAAATTGAAGGACGTAAAGCAATTATATCCAATTTCCCCAAAGGCATACCAAAGTGCGGCGCTGATGCTCTGCGTTTTTCGTTGTTGACCGCCGATGTAAAATGTTAGATGAAATTTGTGCATAAGTTTTGTTTACTTCCTCAACAGTTTCTTTTTCAATATCAGGTCAGACGATCAAAATTGATGTGAATTCGATTGAACATCGGCGGCATTTTTGTAACAAAATTTGGCAAAGTTTTAAATTTATGCGAAAAGCCTGGCTTTCCGAAACATGCAAAATTATTCAAGATCGACAGGTTATACATACTAGTATTATTGTTTAAATTTGTCGATATCGAAAGAACATTTACACTTTTGTAACTTTCGTAAACTTGTCTTATGTTCTCACTTGATCTCCTCACTTTATTCTCACCTTTTTCCCAATCGGTCAATTGTAGGATACAGATATTCAAAGCTTAACTATTTTGGATTTATGGATACTGAGCCGGTTGTCCAATTTGACGAGAATACTCAATTCTAGTTTGAGGTCGTTCGATTTCCACATCGCTGTTCACTGTTTGTACGTATTCTGGTGGCATGAATTTTGTGACGTCTATCTAGTAAGTTTTATCCAACGTGATAAAATTGAAGATTCTCTCTCAACATTCTGTCATCTCATTCAAGCAGCAGTTTGATAACTAAGGAGCTTCAAAGCTCATATTTGCAGCATGAGATTTAATTCTGTTCGATTTTGTCCATTTCTGTTCTATATATAGTATGATCAAATATTTTATCAATGAACAAAAATCGTTATATCTTTTTATTAGGAATATTCTAAACAATATCTACCTCGAACGGAGCATGACGTCATTGTGGACGAGAATCGTCGAAAAGTTATCGCTCGGCTTTTCGCGACCGTTGCGGATATATATTTGCGATCGGCGGCGCCTTTTCTACCATTTTTGACCGAAGAGCTTTATTCAACACTTCCTATTATTAAAAACGGAGATGCTTCCATACATCAAGCTGCGTTTCCTGCCTCTTTAGTAAATTTCCTATATAATTAAAAAGATTTTCGGCGGAACAGTCGTGCTGGAATTAAGATCGAAAATCTGTTAGTATTAAGCTTTGGAGAACGAATTCTTAACAAAATTGATAAGATGTCGTGGAAAAATTTGAGAAAGTAAATAAGTTTGATTAATTTCCACAGTAATTATGATTTAATATGATTACCGAGCCAAAATTTTATCAATGCTAAAAAACACGGGCTAAATTTTTGGAAACAGAAAATGTTATCTTGGAAGCAAAATTAAATTATATAGGCCGAAAAATGTTACTTGCTGAGAATTTTCACTCTAGTTAAAATAAGGCGCCAATGTTGAGATAATCCTTTCTCAAATGCTCGATACTGCTCAGTGTCAAATATTTAGCAACTGTGATGAAAAACGACGTTTACTACTGTTTCCAATAATTTCACGGCAGTTAAGACACAATATATTGGCTTTTCAACCAGTGATCGACAGGAGGTCCAATTTTACTTCCGGCCGGAGCTGAAGACTGGATGGAGCCGGAAGCATAATGAAATATAGTGCTACAAATTTTATACCTACATTTTCTTTTCTCAACTACATAATTATTTATTTCCAGAAGAACTGGCTTCACCGGCACTATTTTCACTCTGACTGCTTTCAGCCTCACTTCTTGATACGATGTATAGATATAGTTTATTAAAGAACATGGCCAGGCGAAAGAACTGTACCCCATTTAATGCAAATTATTCTCCAAAAACATAAGTTTGAAATTTAAAGCCAATTTTCGGCTTTAACACTTTTGAATTCTTTGTCGCTATCTACTGACCTATCAGGAGCCGACAAAAATTGCATAGCAACGTTAGCTTATTTAATCATTCAGGTGATAATTTGTACCAATGTATGCCTCACTTTGCACTATTCCGGAAATTTTCCAGTATCCACTTTCAAAATTTTGTCAGCTTCCGAACAAACGAAGCAGACTGTTGCCTTGTCGAATAAAAACCATTTAGTACATACTCGACCAGCGTGTTTCTTGGTTTAAAATAAGCATTAATTGACGAAAATAAAAACCCCTGCCTCCGACCACTCCTGAGATTACCTCCAGCCTGGAAGTCGGAAAATAAGCTGAATTTTCTAGAAGCTGGAGCCGAAACTCCGGTCGCTTACTAGTTTCGAGCTCCCATAATAGAGCAGACTTATGACAACTCAAATAGCCATACCTTGAAAACGAAATATGTCACGAAGCTTCACAAGCCGATAACAACGATTGTATTCCTTCCGCAAATTGATAATGTTCCTGAAGAATCGTATTTCCAGATTATTTTATCTATATGGAAACGCATTCTTCAGTGACGAATATCACTGTTGTAAATAGCACGTGTAACTACTTGATATACACTGTGATCCAAAAATTGCCTGCTTAAAAATGCTATCATACAATAACCATTATAGAAAATTTAAGGTAAAATACCGCTGAGGATACCATTATCTGATTTGATTTGATTTCAATTATTCTTAAACAAATTTCAGCAGCCGGTTCCACAATCACCCCTCAGACGCAGTGAGGGCCCTCACATAGCTAAAAAGCACTCAAAAAATCACACTCACAAAAATTTCGGTTCCACAAGAAAAAATGTGAGGGCCCTCTCACAGAGGACCTTCAAATTTTTTGTGAGGGCACTCAGCTTGAGGGATTTTTTGTGATTTGAGTTCCACAATGGAACTCTTCTCACAAAAGTCTCTTAGTGAAGGGAAGGGGTGAGTGAAATTTCAGAGGGAGGGGGAGCTCCCTCCGACGGCCCCTCACAAAATTTTTTTGCAAAGAACTTGCAAAATTTTAGTTCTTTTTTTATAGGATTATATAGCTATGCGACAAGACCTTTAGACCATAAATTTCGCCGATTTTTCGATTTTTTTGAAGTTTTGAAAATTATCAGCGATAAAGAAAAAGAAACCAATCGACTCAGTTTTTTACGTTCTATAAAATAGAAAAAGAATTTTGCAGCTAACGTTCATAGCAGAAAAGTTATAGCGTGGTGTAAAGTAGCCGAACCCTAAAATCACAGTTTTTTGCTTGTACAGCACTGTTTCTTTTTTCCCGCCGGCTTTTTCCCCAAGTGGGGAAAGAGGTCGAAATTTTTTCCTCATTTTCGCAAAGTCGTTTTTTCGTTCAAAAGCGCTCATGGACGCTTTAATAAGTGTTTTTGGGCATTTTTAAACATTCTGGTGTCTTTGGAGCCGTTATTTCATTAAAATTATGGGAAAAAATTGAAATTTTCGAGTTTGAAGTCTAATTTACCATCATTCTGGAACAAATTTTCCAGCTCATTCAAGAGCATAATGACTTTAAATTACATGAGAAATCGACGATTAAGTCCTTTGTGATGACAAGTGAGAGCCCACAAAAATTACTAATCTTTCCGGCGCGAATTTTTCCGAACATTTGTTTCAAGAATTATATTCGAATTTTGTGTTCAACTGTCGTAATGTCTAGAATTTTATTATATTTGAAAAATTTTGAAACCAGTAATTCATTCGTGAACTTTCAGGAACTTGGTCGAAAAGATATGACTAAAAAGAGTAGAAATTTTCGAAAACTACTACCATGAAGCTTTTGAATTGACTTTACGTTAAGAAAGGAATAATCGCTTCAAAAAGTTTAGAGACTTGACGTATTGATCTTTCTCGAAAAATGCGTGAATGGAAAAATGTGTATCTTCATTAAATTACAAGATAAAATATTGAAGATTACCAATTAAAACATGAGATAATATGTTTGGGATGATGAAAACTATTATACACTAAATGATAGGTGGAGGTAGACATTCTGAAAGCCGCGTCTGAGCTATGTAATACATAATAATGATTATTAAAATTATAACCGGCGCGAAGCGCCGGAAAAATTTTGAAATTATGACGTTCTAAAATGCACCAAATTGATGTGTTGATCTTTCTCAAAAAATGTATGAAGGAAAAATTGGGATCTTCATTAAATATAATGATATAATAGTGAAGATCACCAATTAGACATGAAATAATACGTTTGAGACGATGAAAACTATTTAAAATTAGTGATAAGTGAAGGTAGACATGCTAAAAGCCGCGCCTGAGCTTGACAATAAATAATAATTAAAGTCATAACCGGCGCGAAGCGCCGGAAAATTTCGAGATTTGAACCTACTAAAATGGACCAAAATGTTTCTTTTCTGTATGAAAACACCAAATTTTTTTCCACATTTGATAAATACTCTTTGCACACGTTGCAAAAAACCTGAAAAAAAAGTTTTGCACGAGCGGAAAAAGTTTTGCACAGTGCAAAAAAATACTGCTAGACGGTATAAAAGTCCCATTTTTATCAGATAATTTTCGCACAATTTACAAAAAATTTTAATTTTCCGCAATATTTATTCATTCAACCATACATGCACCTAGGGGGTAGGAGGGGGTAAATCCCCATACCTGGCCAAAAAATCGTCAAACACCCCCCTGAACTTTTTCCAAGACAGCTTTTTTCATGATTTTTTGTGCATATTCTGTATGAAAAACAGGCTTGCGGAACTTTTTTTTGTTTTTTGCTCACCCATCCCCCCCTACCCCCCAGGGAAATTCAGAATTTTATTATATTTGAAAAATTTTGAAACCAGTAATTCATTCGTGAACTTTCATGGACTTGGTCGAAAAGATATGACTAAGAAGAGTAGAAATTTTCGAAAACTACTATATACCATGAAGCTTTTGAATTGACTTTACGTTAAGAAAGGAATAATCGCTTCAAAAAGTTTAGAGACTTGACGTATTGATCTTTCTCGATAAATGTGTGAATGGAAAAATGCCTATCTTCATTAAATTACAAGATAAAATATCGAAGATTACCAATTAAAACATGCGATAATACGTTTAAGATGATGAAAACTATTACAGATTAAATAATAAGTGAAGGTTGACATGCTAAAAGCCGTGCCTGAGCTAGATAATACATTATAATGATTATTTAACTCATAACCGGCGCGAAGCGCCGGTAAATTTTGAGATTTGAACCGTATAAAATGCACCGAATGCATCTTTTCTGTATTCGATCCCCAAAATTTCCTTTCCCAAATGGGGAAAGTGTGCAACATTTTTTCCCCTTTTCCGAATTTTTTCCCCAAAGAGCATGATTTGGGGAAAAAATAACAGTGTTGTACAGGTCAGAGTTTTCATTTCCCCCTATATGTTGCGTATATATTCTTGTTCAGGAATTTGAGGCGCTTCGAACAGCACTTTAAATCAGCGAGTTTTCACTTTACACTCAATATTTTTACATCAAACGAAAGCTTGCAACTCAGTCGACCAAATTTATATCCTCAAATTTAGAATTTATACATTACAAGAAGAGATATTGAGCCTCGAAAATCACTCTACATTTTTTTGTAAAGAAATTTTGGATTCCCGAGAAAGTAAGGTTGGGCTTAAAAGTAAACCTGGCGCCAAAATAAAAAAAAAAATCGAGCGTACGTTTCGGAGATAATCGGCCCCAAAGTCGGAGTGTAAAAAAAGTGTAACCCTAGTGCAAATTTGACACAGCCAAAAGTTGCGGCACTTGTTAACTATCATTTTGATAAATTATTTTGATGTAGAAAAAATGCGTTTTTCATACCGGTAATCGCATTTTTTGAGTTTTAATTTCTATTGGAAACTAACTGTGAGGTTTACACTCATTTCGAGCGTAGTTTTTAAATCAGCATACCCGAAGACCTCTAGTTGACCGTCTTTACAGTTTCGAGAGTAACACGGAAAATATATTACCTCACTCTCTTGGAATTATGACTCTTTTGGTTGGAAGATTTCTCACGGTGAGTGCCCTCAGCAGAGTGATGGTTGTCCTATTGTGGAACCGCTTTCCTGAGTGCATTTGAGCTTCTTGAGGGCCTCTTTGTAAGGGCAATCACGCAGAGTGCATTCTTGGTGAGGTATTGTTTGGGGAACCGGCTGCAGATTCTTCTTCTTCTCTCAATTGAAGATGTGTTGAAAATTTTAGAAAAATGTGAATTCTCATGGAGACGGTACTTTTGCACTTGACTATCAAAATTAACAACTGTAATTTATGAAACCAAACTTAAACTGTTATATTCTTTGAATTTTTATCGATGATGAAGCATTCTTACAATAAGCTTGCAGTGCAACATACAAATCCTACAGATTACTCGATGTCTAAGAATTAAAAAGCAGCGGATTATTATGAATGAGTACAGCTCATGGTATACTATTATATATATATATCACAGGTCCCCAATGTCAGATTTTTCAGGTAGGGGTAAAAATTAAAAATTTGCGGGTGTAGTGCTGCTAAATGTCCACTAAACACGTCGTTTTGTCTCAAAATTAGGCAACCAGTGATTAATTTTTAGGACTTTAGGTGGGGGTAATATAGGCCGTGCGCAAAGGGGGGCGGGGGGCGGCCGCCCCTTCCCCCATTGAGGTCAGCTTGCAACAGTGTATTGCGTAAAATCAATATTTTATGGGGCTATTGAGTAAAAAAAGTTAGTCCGCCTCCCCCTCCCTTATGAAAAAATCATGCGCACGGCCCTGTATATGTATATATAATTTAATGATGAGAAACCGCAGCTGATGGAATATCTGGTAAACAAAACCCGAACACAATGAGCTTGACTAATCTCAAGCATTTTTTGGACCTTTTTAAGTATCCTGCATTTGGTTTTTAGTTACGTTTTTTTGGCATGTTTAACGTCGGTTCGAGCCTCCCATATATCGTGTCTTAAGTTCGATTATCATGGAGGAATTGCTCAATTGTTAAATATTAAAGTTCTAAAATTATTCTTGTTTTACAGATTTGTTTTTCGCGCCCAGAAATCGACTATTCTATGAGAAAAATTCTGTATATCATCAGCAAAGTTCGATCTTTGAAAAAGGAATTTGGAATTTCGTATAATAAACCTATATCGGGTGAAGATTTTTTTTTATTCGGTTATCATTCTAACCTGAGTACCGAAAGCAGTATTTTTCGCGCTTGATGAATCCACATATACCAGGAAGAGCAAATTTTTGGATCCGTTAGACAGTTTTTCGGTAATTAATTCACATTTTTCCATTCTATTCGTTCGGATAAAAAACTCCATAAAATCTACTAATTCGTTGCTTAAAATAAGCTGTATTGTTGAAAAACTTCATGCATTTAGTTTGGTTTTAACAGGCTTTCTAATTTGTGGTGAAACTACGAAGCAAATTGCTCAAACTTTCGGCGGTTTTTTACGATCGACGGCTAAATTCGACTTTAAAACGTACGACAATGAAAATTTTAACTTCAATGACGTCGTTATTCGCGACGATCGAATCGTTTACCTGATTGATCAAGACTGCCAGATTTGCCTCACATTAGATGTGAGCTTAATTCGTAGTTTTTTAATTTCTCATCTTGAATGAAAGTGGAAAGCAAGTATTATTTCATATTTTCTCGATTTTCCGATAAACAATATGTTATATAGGATTGAAAATTTGTGCTGAATTAATCTTTAACAAATTTTCTAGTGAAAAATCTTACTATAAGGGCCCTATGTAAACGATTTTGACGACAGTACTCATTTTTTTTCATTTTTCAATTTGGAAGCTTGTTGTTAAAAAACAGGCTATGTATAAATATACTGTACTCCATTCATTTTGAAATATCGATGCAGCGAGATCGCAGCCAAACTTTTATCCAAAATTTTGAATGGCTCGTCAGCTATTCAGTATTTAATTCGTACATGCAACGGGGTCCCGATGTCCGGGGGTCGGGCAACATTTTCGTGGCCGGGGTCACTGATTCTCCAAAATTTCAGGGAGTCCTGACGAAAAAAATCGATTTTTTCACCTACGAAGTCCGGAAAAGGTTAAAAAAAAGTGATTGTTGTCTTTAAAAACAGTAAAAAATGTATTCGCGACGCGAAGCGCGGAGAAAATTGACGTTTTTGACTATTTTTGTCCAAAAAATTTACATTTTTCAGTATTTTTCCGACCAAAAGTATGGGAGGCAGGGCGTGCACAAGGGGGGCGGGGGGCCTCCCCTCACCCCATTGATGCAGTATGCACACAGTATATCCGCGTAAGATCAACATTTTCTGGGGCTATTCAGTGGAAAAATCTAGTCCGCCCCCTCATGAAAAAATCCTGCGCACGGCCCTGATGGGAGGTATCTATGACTACTATATGACTAGCCATAGGATTGAAAAATCGTGGGGTTTGCCCAATGGCTAGTCGCACGGCCGACGATTTCTGAGGGCGGTCCCTATATGAATAGACAGCGATTTTATCAGGTGGAACTATTTTTAATTTTTCTTATATTGCTGCCCTCGAAGTGTGGAAAAAATATATTGAATGATTCTGGTTTTTTATTTGCATCAACATCTTGTTACTTCGCTTATGTGGATTTAGAAAAATGGACGATAATAGATTGATTTTGTTGAAGCATGACGCAACTGTTTTATCAGATATCCTGATTTAATCAATTTGGTTGTCGATCTTTCTTAAAACACTTGGTGACAAAGCGACCTGAAATAATTTGTTATATTTATTGTGTGATTTGTAACCAAAAACAGATTTTCAATAGATATTGGGTCAATTTTTAATAACAATACTTTTTAGTTTCTAGTTTTAATTTCTTTTTTATTCCAGACGGCGGAAAAGAATGTGGCCGCTCAAATGTTAGAAAGCCAATTGAACAAAAAACGGAAAGAATTCATATTTAATTCTAATCGCTTGAAAAATTTTACTCGCTTCAAAAAAACTGTCCATGTTGAACAGGAAAGACGACTTACGCAGACAATTGCTGATATCAAGGCCGAAATTCAGCGATTGGACGACCTCTACAATTTGGTCGCCAAATGTAGATGAACAGCTTTTTTGTTTTACCACTGTGTAAGAGATTCATGGAATTGTCACATAAAACTTCAAACATGGATATTTCGTTTTCGTCGATTCAGTCACACTTTCCGGGTAATAAATACTGTTTTAATAAAATGTGTGACGAAAATTGGCTACGCCATCAAAATCGTTAATGCGAAGCTTTTACCGTGGAATTTTCTATCAGAAACATGCGACTCGGTATGGGCCCTCCGTTTCCTTCGGGTTGTACCGTGTGGACTTGTTGCAGCTATAAAATTAATGATATGAATTGATGCAAGAAATCTTGTAATTAATATGACTGCTTCTCTGACCTCACCCCTAAATAGCAAAGCCTTTTTTTAAAAAGAAAATTTTTTATCAAAAGTTGAAAATGATTATTTTTATTTTTTACGAACGTATATTTAGTCAGTTCCGGGAATTCGATCGATTGTCGTCGTCCATGAGTTGATGGCTTACTTTTTACGGATTTCCTTAAAAGGGCGACTCTGAAAAACCGCCAAATGTGCTGTTCCCTGTAGTCCAATTCAGAAGTGCAGTCGCCGACCGTTGCCGATTGTCGGAGACAAAAATCCTTGGATTTTTCAATTCTGAATTGGGCTTGAATGTGAATTATTCCTGGAACTTTTCTATTTTTCTTTCTCTACCTTTGTTTTTCATTTGTAACGTCAGGTGGGGTGGTGTAAGAGATGGAATAGAGGAAGTAGCGGTTTCTCAGGAATGAGGGCCAAAAGGTTCTACGCGGATACTGTAGGTAGTAAACGCTACTTATTACCTCCACCTTGTACGTCACAGAGCCTGTCACCTAGAGTGACGGCCCGTGGATGATGAGAGAGCGACGTCAGCAATCCTAGTCCTAGAAAGGGCCTTGTGGAGAGCTGGAAACCTAGTCCTAAAGGGGAGTTCCTGGAGGGAGAACCCCAATCGAAGACTGAAGGGGTAAATCGACCATGGAGTAGATGTGTTGGGGACCCAATCCCACTTATGTAGCTTATGGAGAAGGCTTACCAAATAATAATCAAATTCGATTCTTTTTATTAATATCAAAAGACGTTGATGTAATTGGGCGCTTCTGAACGATTCTCCCTTCTCTAGTATCGAAATACGAGTTTGGTGGAACAAACTCGGTATTTGTGGTAGTGGGAGTAGGAGTGTCAGTCGCTCTGGAGAACGGTAGGATGAGGCGACTACAGTAATCTTCGACGCTTCTTGCAGGAGAAGAAGGTCGAGTTGAAGGCCAAAAATAGATGGCGCTGGCCTTTCTTAATCAAGAAGAAGCCAGTGCGCATGCATTCCCGTAGAGATGCAGGAAGGAGGCTTCTGGTGGGACGCCGACTCTGTTTGCTAGAGTCGTTTGTCAAGTACATAAATAGTTACAAAAAGACGTGAACATGAAAGTGGACAAATACAAACGAGCATACTGCACGAGATTAAAGGTATACTGTACTATCAAATGAGCGGATGTCCGTGACATATTTAACCATTGTTTTTTCTACTCTTATAACCATACAATGTTAATATTATCTCGCTTTTCTCTGTTTTATTACATGTTTTTCTTTAAGTTCACTATCCAGAATATCACATGATTTTGTATGAGAATATTATTTGTAAGTATGATGAATAGACGTGAAGAATGAATATACATTGTAATGAATCCGAGTGGCACAGCAAAATCATCGAAAACTGATTTTTGATATTCGGGCTGATTAATATTGGTATTTGATATCATATTCATTTTTGATATTGATATTTTTATACTAAAACACACTGATGTATCAAACTTAGGTATCATATATTTATTACAACACTATGCGTTAGATAATTTGGTTTGTATGTGAATTCTCTGATGTGCGCAGCAACGCAGATACATGTACTCTCAAAGTTGTCTGAAATTATCCTTTTTTGGCAACCTCGGCATACCATTAATCAAATTTGCTCATTGAAAATCGCTCTTTTCGTTCTTTTTGGGTTTCGCTCGTTTGAGCTTCTGTCACGTGTCACACGGCCATACATCACCCCTTCGTAACTATCGCAACACTGGCTTGGTAGTTCAATCGGAAGAACACTGCACTATAGTCACAGAGACCCGGGTTCGAATCCCGGTCGAGCATTATTTTTCGAACAGTGTTTGGCGATGGTTACGATGGCAACGCATTTACCTACATGTCATGGCGAGGCTTGGATTGGTCCCACATTGGTGGGCCGCAGAACGTGCATCTTCAATGGACGAGGTCGTCCTTCTTTCAAGGGGGGAATGTCACGTGTCACACGGCCGTACATCACCCCTTCATAACTATCGCAACACTGGCTCGGTAGTTCAATCGGAAGAACACTGCACTATAGTCACAGAGACCTGGGTTCGAATCCCGGTCGAGCATTATTTTTCGAACAGTGTTTGGCGATGGTTATGATGGCAACGCATTTACCCATTATGTGTCACTTCGCTTTAATGGGGACACCCCATTATGATTTCATTATTAGTGCACTTTTTTTCCTCATTTGCACTACAACGAACTTACAACCATGATCGGTGTTCTGACTTAACCTATTGTCTTCGGGAAATCATTTTTAGAATATTTTCATACTCTGAACACCTTTTTTATGCTGCCTGGAGGACGTGTTTATTGAAAGCGCATGTGCAGTGTACACAAGGTAGCCGTTCTGCTTCCCCGGTTCCCAATATTTTATTTTTTTCAAGTCGTATTCCGTGCTGCTGAAGTGCAGTGCAAGCAACCAACCTTTAACTTTTATTTATCAAAACTCTCCTTCTACTATATTGTAAAATCTACTTTTCTGCTATAGAATACATTTGGAGAGAAACCATTATAATGAAACACACCTTACTAATTAATTATTCTTATTATGAATATGACTAAACTGTAAAGAAATTCTAATGAGCATACTGTCACATTAAACGAAATGGGGGGCCATGTCACATTAAATGAAATGTGGCCAATCACATTGATGGAAGAATCCATGCCATATTGATAGGAAAATACGGCCATGTCACTGTGAGTGACATGCTGTGACTCTGTTGGGTGGCTCACTTATTTTTTGTTTCGGGAACCTGACCCTGCTAGTACTGGCTTAAGGAAGGCCTAAAGGGTACTCTGGTGCTGTCCTGGGGTTCTACTGTTAAGTAATGGACAACTACGCCAGGTCAGGGGTGGCAATCCCTTGTCCCATTCAGTATGAAAGATAGACAAGGTCACTCGAGGAATGACCTGATATAGAGGACCTGATTGTAAACCAAAATCCCCTTTCCAGCCCTAACTCAAGGAGAACAAGCGCCCTTCTAACTGAGGGGAGACTCAAGGGAAAACGGACTTAAGAAAACGGTTCCCCAGAATACACCCTCAACAATAATAATCCCCTGAGAAGACTTACCTAGTCCTGCTTCTCAAACTACGATTCGACAAGAAGGGTGACGGGTACCTGGTGGCTTCTGATAGCAATCGGTGAACAGGGGAAAAGGTCCACTCAGTTCTGCGATGGGTTAACTCAGGAGGTCAGGAATGGAGACCCTCTAGTATTCAACAAATGGGGGTACCGTGGTGACTGGGCATGCTGTGGGCGACAGGTGTATTCATATGAGTGTGGGCGATGGACGCAGGGGGTTGTAAACGATATTCAACTGTATTGGAGTACTGTAGGGGGGCGGATGCTACACAATATAACAAAAATATGCAAATTTGACGGCAATGAATGCAAAGCTAATACAAAAATGAATGCAAGTGGGAGAACCCAAGAGTGAGCACAAAACTAACAGAACAGGCCCTTTTAAGGACCTCCTAGGCCTACAGTATGGCCTGGGTGGAGCTTATGACGCCCAAGCTAACTCCTGCAGAGGAAAACAGTGCAGAATATGCCTATGGTCACATAGACATTTTCCAGTTCAAATACGTTCAGCGTTGGGAACGAGTTTCATTCCCATGGGAAATATATGAATGTCTTTAATGAGAACTTCTTAACTAGTCATTTTGCATTGCAAAAACATGGCTAGTTTTTACTGATGAGAAGTGCACGTGATGCTCCAATTATGGCCATGAGCTCATAGAGCTTATTTGGCGAAATTCTGATTAAAGAGTCACACTGTAGCCTACGTGCTGAATGGAAAACAACAAAAATGCAACAAAAATGACACACAAAATACATGTAAAACATAATGAATGAAATGAAATAAAAGTAAGTAACTGTCAAATAAAAAGTGGCGAAAAACATAAAATATGAACATGATGGAAATCATGTGAGGTTTGTGAAAATTGGTTGGCACGTGACATGGCTGTCCTTCCAAAAAGGGCGTCCTCATCCTTGTTGTGGTAGAGCTTTATGCGGCATGTTCATGTTGGTTGATTGTCCGAGGGGTGCGACAGCTGGTGGTCAAGGGTCCATTGAGGTGAGGTCTATAATGAGAGGAAAACAAAAATTTTAGGGGCAAGATGCATGCTATCTCAAAGATGCACCTGTGGTATGAGGCTGTCATGTGTCAGCTAGTAGGAAATCTTTACAGGAAAAGAGGTCCGGGTTTCTGGCAATTCAATAACACTCTAAAAGATGACCAAAATTACAACCAACTGCTGGAAGAAATAATAAAAGAAGCACTTGCGGACTGCAAAAGTTTGGGAAGTAATCCAGTGAATACATGGGAATATGTTAAATACAAGATGAAAAAAAAACTATAATATACTGCAAGGAAATCTCAAAAAAGAGAAAGAACCAAAAAATTGCTCTGAGAACAGAATTACAGTCACTACAGAGCCAAATAGATAATTTAGAGGTTGGAGGAAATCAAGAAAGATATAACGTTGTTAATGCAGAACTCAATGAAAATACAGAGAGGAAAATAGCTTTTTCAATGGAAAAAACAAAACTAAGGTGGAATCTAAAAGGAGAAAAGCCAAACAAATATTTTTTGAACATGGAGAAAAGAAACTACAATAAAAAACACATAAGTAGTTTACAAGATGCACAAGGAAACCTTACGACAGTTCCTCTAGAAATAATGAATAGACTACATGGTTTCTACAGTAAACTGTATCAAAAAAGAAATATTGCCCAAGTTGTTCAGGAGAATTTTTCAAAAAAAAAAGCAAAACATAAATACGAGCAGATAACAAATGAGACCAAAGAATATGTCGAAAGAGACATAAGTACTGTAGAGTATCATGAAGTGGTTCAAAGCATGAAAAATGGCAAATCTCCTGGAGATGATGGCATTACAGTAGAATTCTATAAAACATATTGGGAGTTGGTAAGAGTGCCTTTAATGAAATCCTTAAACTACGGTCTTGAAAATGGAGTTTTGGGTGATTCCTAGAGGAGAAGTGTAATAACACTAATTCCGAAACCTGGGAAAGACCTAGGTGATGTGGCCAACTGGCGTCCAATATCTCTGTTGAATGTGGACTATAAAATTCTAGCAAAAGCAGTGGCAATTAGACTAAAAAAGACATTAGCCAAAGTCATACATGAAGATCAAAAAGGTTTCATGCCAGGCAGATATATTGGTGAAAATATAAGGTACATACTGGATATCATTGACCACTGTAAAAAACAGGAAAAGCGGGCTATCTGGTATCTCTTGATATAGAAAAAGCATTTGATTCATTAGATTGGAACTTCATGATTAATTCATTGAGGAAATTCAATTTCGGCCAGAAACTCTGCAATTGGATAAATACACTATATAATGGAGCTGAAGCAGTAGTACAAAATGCAGGTTTCTCAACCAAGTGATTCAAACTGCAAAGAGGTGTCTGTCAAGGATGTCCTCTCTCACTGTACATCTTCATATGTGCAATGGAACTTTTAGCTATAAATCTACATGAATCTAAAGAATATAAAGGGTTGGAAATTAAAGGTGAAAATCATAAAGTTTCGATGTATGCTGATGACACTACAATTCTAGTTGAAGATGGAAAAGACATGGAAAATGCTATCTCAATATTGAATGAATTTGCTGGGACAAGACACAAGTATTGGGATTAGGAGACAATCACAGCAGAGAAACAACTTTATGTAAATGCCCTGTCAAAGATGTGCTAAAAATATTGGGTATACACTTCTCCTACAATGATGAGCTCATGAACATGAAAAATTTTGGTGAAAAAATCACGAAATGTCAGAGAAAATGTGAAATATGGAAGACCCGAGGATTAACATTCTGTGGAAAAGTCACAGTGTGGAATTACTTAATTATGTCCACATTAAACTACGATTTCATAAATCTGCCAGTGAGTAAGGAAATTGTGAGAGAACTGAAAAAAATGCAGCAGAACTTCACGTGGAATGGATCGAAACCAAAAATAAAATCCGCAGTAATGATACAGAGCTATGAAAATGGTGGTATAAAGATGCCAGATGTGCAAATTTCTGTCACAGCTCTCAAATCAAAATGGATCAAGGGGCTAGTAAATCATCCTGGTAAGTGGAGTAGGTTAGGAACATGTGAGTTGGCAAAGGTGGGAGGATTGGCAGAACTGATTCAGTTGAATTTCTCCACAAGCAAATTGAAAATATACCTGTCACCCTTCTACACTGAGGTACTTGACACTCTTCAAAACATTCCTATTAGCAATACGCTCGAGATTACTTCACCTGCTGAAGTAATTCCACAAAGAATAAACAACAACAGATGCGTGTTAATAGACAAGAAATCCATCTTCTTACCGAATATACAAGGAACGAAATTTAACTACTTATATTATTGGTTGGAAGATGGATGGTCCATCAAAATATATGAGAAATTAAAGAATGAAGGAGTCAAAATTAGCTGGATGGACTATGCTAAAGTAATTTTTGCCATACCTAAACAATGGAAACAGTTTCTAAGCAGATATCAGACATTATGGAGTGAATTTGAATACAACATACAATCCTTCAACATTAATGACCTAGATAAAGCAAAAAAACACATGATTGAAGCAAAACAAAATATCCCAAAAGGCGAAATAGCTTGGGAAAAGAAACTACAACTCTCAGCAGGAAGAGAATTTGACGAATCTTGGAAAATTCTGAGCACACTCAAAGTTGGCAACAAATATAAGCAATTCCAGTTTAAAATTCTCCACAACATTCTGATTACCCCTTACCTGCTTACGAAATATAAAATACAGGTATCGGACAAAGGCCAACACTGTGACCAAAAAGCAGATATACTACACATATTTGTAGAATGTCCTGTAGTAAAAATATTTTGGAATGATGTAGAACATGCTGTAAGAAAGTCTGTAGAACCAAATTTCAGATTCGAAAAAATGACATAATCTTGGGAATCAAACTGGCAGAAAAAAATATAATGTCAAACATCATAAATATTCTGATAATCTTTACAAAATTTCACATATACAAAGTTGCAAATACAACAAAGCAATTATCTTTTAAACACTTTAAAAATGACCTCAGCTGCTTCCTAAAGCTTTTGGATCGTCATGCCTATGAAGCAAAAAAATCTATCCAGGAACTCATGATGTCATAAAAATGAAAATCAACTCAACAAATCAAAACGGCCATAGAGCCACCCCTAGCCTCAAGGGTAAGTAGTACTATGAATATGTTTTTCTTTTTCCTTTGCATGTGTACTAAATACTTTATGTCCTATTGTATGTAATTATTCCCAATTAAAGCAATATCGAAAAAAAGGAAAAAAAAATTTGACGGTGGTGAACACAAAGCTAAGACAAAAATGAATGCAAGTGGGAGAACCCAAGAGTTAGCACAAAACTAACAGAACAGGCCCTTTTAAGGACCTCCTAGGTCTACAATATGGCCTGGGTAGAGCTTATGACGCCCAAGCTAACTCCTGGAGAGGAAAACAGTGCAGAATATGCCTATGGTCACATATACATTTTCCAGTTCGAATACGTTCAGCCTTGGAAACGAGTTTCATTCCCATGGTAAATATATGAATGTCTTTAATGAGAACTTCTTAACTAGTCATTTTGCATTGCAAAAACATCGCTAGTTTTTACTGATGAGAAGTGCACGTGATGCTCCAATTATGGCCATGAGCTCATAGAGCTTATTTGGCGAAATTCTGATTAAAGAGTCACACTGTAGCCTCTGTGCTGAATGGAAAACAACAAAAATGAAACGAAAATGACACACAAAATGCATGCAAAACATAATGAATGAAATGAAATAAAAGTAAGTAACTGTCAAATAAAAAGTGGCAAAAAACATAAAATATGGACCTGATGGAAATCATGTGAAGTTTGTGAAAATTGGTTGGCACATGACATGGCGGTCCTTCGAAAAAGGGCGTCCTCATCCTTGTTGTGGTTGAGGTTCATGCGGCATGTTCATGTTGGTTGATTGTCCGAGGGGTGTGACAGCTGGTGGTCAAGGGTCCATTGAGGTGAGGTCTATAATGAGAGGAAAAAAAACATTTAGGGGCAAGATGCATGCTATCTCAAAGATGCACCTGTGGTATGAGGCTATACCCTTGTTTAGATGCTTTGGTCGCTACTCATTCTCTTCTTTCCACTAATGATCTGACATGGGTCAAAAATGGGTATTCCATGAGGGGCACAGTGATCCTTTGAAAAAGGAAGTCCTTGTCCGTGAGCCGGGACAAAGAAGAGAAGAGCGTCTTGATTATGGGTTGGAGACCTCTGCATCAAGATGTGGGTCAATTAGATTGGGCATAAAATCCGGACTTGTTGATCGAATCAACAAGTGTGCCGACTCTACAACTTGTGAAGAGGAAGGTAACTCCTCTGCTTCACTGGGCAGATCAGGTGACAGGTAGTGTCCAAGCTGATTGATATGCACAGTATCTTCTTGATCTGTCTCAAGGTGAATGGTGACATTAGGATATGTCACATTCCTGACAAGATAGGGCCCATCATGAATGGGCATCGGTTTAGGGGTGAGACCACGTCTGCTAGAAGTGTGCAGTCTGAGCACTTGATCCCCTACTTTGTATGAGATATGTCCTGCCATGCACTCGTATGACTGAGCGTAAGCTGCCTGTGATTTCTCAATCTGACTCTGGATCAAGGTCAAAGCATTTGTGAAATGGCATTTGACCTCCATATCATATGTGGACACATCAATGATATGTGCCCGAGGGTTGAATGAGAGCGGGCCATCAACAGGTACCATGGGTGTGTGACCATATATGAGTTTTAAAGGTGAATACCCTGTGGACTCATTCATGCTAATGTTGACGGCAAACACAGAATATGGCAGGTTTTCGTCCCAATCTGTATGACCTTGATGGACAAACATACGTAGCTGTGTAGCTAGCATTTTATTAGCTCTTTCCACTTCACCATTTGTCATCCGATGATAAGCAGTGGAGTGGATCTCTTAGTTTAACAGATAGCAGTGATTTCAGCCATCAGTTTTGATGTGGAATCAGTGCTATGATCAGACTGTAGAATCTGCGGCGCCCTGTGCTGACAGATAACTGGTGTGACAAAAAGTTGGGCTATGGTTTGGGCAGTGATATCCAGAGTAACTAATGCCTGGACCCATTTCCTAAAGTAGTCCATGAAGACTACAATGAAATGGTTGCCAGCCTCACTAGTGGTCATGAGTCCCATGCAGTCAACTCCTACAGGGTGAAACAGACCCGCAATTTTGATAGGTTTCAGGGCTGCTCCAGTCTTTTGTGGGGCAGGCTTATTCCATTGGCAAAGATCACATTGCTGACAAAAGGACTTGACGTCCAGACTGAGGGATGGCCATTAGTACCTGCAAGCTATGAGCCATGTGGCACATTTAGCACCAAAGTTTCCAGCCAAGATGTCATCGTGATGAGCCTGGATAATGGTAGTAACCATGGATCTAGGTATGACAATCTTGTTGGACTCACCTGTCCATTTCTGGAGGATGTTATCCAACAGATGGTAGCCATCAACATCATTCTGATCACTGTAGGGTTTCAGTGATTTGAGAATGGAGGCTAGATCCGGGTCCTCAAATTGAGCTGCGAGAAGGTCACAGTCCTGCACATTAATTGATATCTCCGCATAAGTTTCTGATCTCGCCAGGTGCTGCACACCATTCCTGATCTTCCTTGATCTCTCCAGGTGCTGTACACCATTGGTGATTATCATTACATGTCTCTCAGGCCGGTAAAGAGGAGTATCAACAATACTCTGACCAGTGAGAGAAGTAGGATCTGGTATACCTGATAATGCATCAGCATTACCGTTAGACTGACTTTTTCACAGCCAAATTGTCAGTTTGAATTTGGCGAGCGCGAGTCCTCATTGAGACATCTGAGTAGAGGGATTAGGCTTCTCTAACACTGTTTTGACAGCCATATGGTCAGTCTGTACGACCACCTCATGTTGAAAAGAGGTATGGTCAAAAGTGCTTGGCAAAATTGACGACAGCAAGAGTTTCCAACTTCATAATAGAGTAGTTTTTCTTGGCCGCTGTTAACCCCCGATTGGCATATGCCCTAGGATGATGGTGTTCATTATTGTCTAACTGGCTTAAAACTGCTCCTATTCCGGAAATACTTGCATCTGTCTGGAGGATGAAGGATTTCATAAAGTGGGGATGGCCCGAAATAGGAGGGTTTGTCAGCAATCGCCAGAGTTCATCCAATGCCTCCTGCTGAGGTTTTGACCGCAGGAAAGTAATTTCCTTCTGTAAGAACTTGGTTAGCAGCTTGCTGAGCCAGGCACAACCAATGATGAAATGCCTGTAGTAAGACAGAAGGCCAAGAAAGGAGTTGATGTCTTTGGCGTTCTCTTGAATGGGTAGATTCTACATGGCAGCCAGTTTGACTTTATCTGGTTCCAGGCTGCTGTTTGAGATGTGATAGCCTAGATATTCTACGTTAGACTGCGAGAATTTGCACTTGCTCAGTCTGAGCTTCATTCCAACCTCACAAAGATGAGAGAACACATCCATCAGGTGCTCAAGCATCTGGGTGTGGGAATTTCGGAACATCAAGATGTGGTCGAGATAGATCAATGGGGTATGCCACTGTATTCCAATGAGGAGCAGGTCCATGAGATGTTGGAACATCCCAGGGGCGTTGCAAAGACCAAAAGGCAGATAGTTGAACTCCTAAAGTTCAATGGGCGTAAATAGCACCATCATTTCTTTATCTGCCTTGGGGTGAAGTACTTCATATACCTTGAGTGTGTTGAGGATGTCATCTACCCTGGGAGAGGGTAGACATCCTTTTTCGTGACCTCATTAAAGGCCCCGAAAATTGAAATGCATACAGTGCGACCTGTTCTTTTTGCACACCTGGACAGTATTAGTGGTTTACAATGACGTGCTTGGCCAGATAATACTTTTTTCCTGTAGCACCTTGACTCCCTGCATGATGACGTTCTTCTCCGTAGGTGAGGTCCAATAAGGAAACCAGCAGACTGGGTGGGCATCACCCGTACTGATCTCATGCTGCATGAGGTCAGTAGAACCTGTGTCCTTCTCATCTATGGCATAGACGTCAGTGTATGTGACCAGTAGCTCAATCAATGCTAACACGTCCTATGAGATGATATCGGAGGATATCACAGCATTGGATTCAACCCACTTTCGGTCAAGAACTAAGTCAGGTTTGACCTCTGATCCCATGAGAGATCAGTGTGCATCTGCACATCACCCATGGTCATGTGCGGGTAGAGAACCATGGAATGTGTATTCGGGTTAACTACCTGTAAGGGTACAGGGCCGTTAGTCACGGTACTCACACTGCCAGCAAAGTATACACTGCTATGAGTTCCCATGAGGGGCTTAGGGAAGAAAGCTACCTCTGGTACATTCATATACATTGATGGTACAGGTGCAGTAAATTGCATCAGTGAGCGTGGTTCAAGGACAACCAGTTCCTGCAAGGGTAAAGCACCACCAGCAGAAGGCGGATTGTGAATGAGACTATCACACGGGACCTTGCCGTCCTTGAACTGGAGAAAGGATTTCTCCCAGTTCAAGCTAACACAATTGAACCATCCTAGGAAGTTCCTTTCAAGGACTAGTTCAGCTGAACAGTTCTCCTGTATTTGGACCCAAATCCATTCAGAGATATCAGCTACTGTCACCATGACATAGGCACTGCCTAGCAATAGGATCACAGACCCATTGGCTGTAGTGGGGCAAGCCCTAGTCTGTGTGAGCACCAATTTGGGCAGTTTGGCTGCCAACTTGTGGTCCAGAAGTGAGAAAACAGCTCCCGTGTCGACCAGTGCATTGGCTTCCACCCCCTTGTTCAGGAGAACTCTGATATGAGGGGATCCTCATTGCAGTGGGGTAGGAGGCTGACACCACATGACCCGGATCAGGTGTGGTGTCACCAAGGCTATCCTCTGGGGTAGCAATCTGCCTTGGAATTGGCAACCCAGTGTGATGGATTAGACATACCAGTGCATAACTGACTGATGTTTCCAGGTTGTCCCATGGGGTTGGATGAACCTGTACTGTGAGTACATGATCTGATCACTCCCTTTGGCTCTGTGTAGCTCCTAGCAATTCAATCTGTGTGTCTGACAATGGTGGCACTGCCAACATGGGTGATGAAGGAGCATCTCAATCCCTTGGCTCACTGAACTGGCCCTTTTCCAGGGAAACTGGAGAATTTCTAGGTGGGGGTCAGGGGTAACTCGACCCTTGCATTGCCATTGATTGATGACTTGCACACCTGGAAGAGGTCCAGTTTCCCCCGAGGGACTGATTATGCCTGTGAGTGTGGCTGAGAGATGGATGAAGTCCTGGGCTGTGATGGCCACCTGGACCTGTATGAGGCCCTTGATAGTGAATGTGAGTTCTCCCACCAGGGTTCAATCTGGTCAATCTCTGCCATTGTCAGAAGAAGGGGTAGTTCTACTGCATTCAACTGACAAACATTATGTTGGTAATCAAACATAATGTTCTTGAACTATTCTAAGTCCAAGTGTCAAATCAACTGGTGCCCAGAAGGGAGGCATAGTCTTGCACACATGGAGATGTACATTGATCCTCCTGTTTGGCTGGCAATTGCCGGGCAACAGGATTTCATATGGTTCCAAAAGGAGGGTATAAACGGTTTTACCATTGATACTCATCAATGGATTGAAGTCATGATGTTGCTAGAATGCCATTGCTGCCTTTGGACTCTCTTTAACCAAATCCTTGTGAAGACGTTGGCCAATGATAGTCCACGGGCAACCAGTATCAAGGAAAGCAGGAGTTTCCTTGGCATTGACCAGCATGACAAAACATAGAATGATTTGATCTAGCTGGGAGGGTATGTCGTTTTGCAGATAGTTAGAACCAACCCAGCATTTGACTTTGTGGAGAAGACCCAATGGGGAAAAGCGACTAACAAACCGAACCTGCTTTTTCCGCAGGCAGTAGCTGAGATAGTAGGATATGCCAAGGTAGGCTAGATATCTGATACTGACCAGTACTGCCAGAGTGACAAGGGTTTTAAAGATCAACTGAACTGGCCCACTCAGTACAGACTGCAAGCCCTGAATGAAGTTGTATTGTTGACCAATAATCACATGGTTTTCTGCCAAACTGACACCTTCCAGAGAGGCCTTGATGTCATTTCCTACCCCTGGTAAAGATTGGTAGATAGCGTCTGGTTGCAGGGATAGACCAGCAGTAAAGTTTACCAGCCAGTTTAAAACTGCTTCAAGTTGATCGGTCTTGTGAACATACTGTTTAAAGAAAGCAAAGCTTGGAATGGTCATCACCAACTGGTCGTGGAATAGTGCAGGAGTGTCAAAGTGAGTGATGTTAAAGCACTGTTTCTAGAAGAGTTCCAGCTGGATGTGACTCACATGGGCCATGCCAGACTCAGTAAACCAACTTGGGTGATTTCAGAAAATCCCTGTAAAGTGGTGATCACACAGCACTATAGAGCTAGCTTTGATGAGATCTGGGCCAACAGGGGTGGCAAAGTAAATGGTGCTGCCAACCTGCATAGGAAGATACTTGTAGCAGATGTTTTCCACTTGGTACAAGTTGCAGACATGTGAGGCATTGACCTTTTGGCAGGGCTATATTGTCAGTGCATCGCCTGTGAATTCAGCTGTCAGATAATTCCTCTGAAGGAATACCTGGGCACCCAATGTAGGGTCAAAAGGAAGCAACTGCCAAGTCAGATCAAGGTAGCATTGAGGGTGAGAGCAAAGCTCAAGCAACATGAATCAAGAATTGTTAATTTCCGATTCCTTGATCTGCTGAGCCTAATAGTTCAGTTTGGCATTGACAGGGTCGGGACGTGAGTCCTTTGCCAATCTGAACATTTTCTGGGTCAAATTAAATCTCCCGTGGATGTTTCGAAGAAGACCCTGATCTGTTCCAATTGTGGTTGAACATAGTTCAAGACACAACCTGAAGATGCGGGAGTTTCTTGGGATCTTGAGGGCAACTTGAAGATTATTGATGATGACATGGTTCCCTGATACAGATGCAGTGTAATTTCTCTGAGGGCAATAATGACACTGTGGGATGAAATTTGTAGCAGGCCACACAATGATCCTATCGAGGCTAGTGCACTGACCTATGGTAGGACTGCATCCACATACATCTCCTAAGGTATTTAGGGCCCTAATGCCATCCCATGAAGCAATTTGTGTCTCTTCGATGAAGAGGTTAGTCACTGTCTTGCAGACCTCACTGCAGCTCCATTTATACATGACTTCCAATGTTTGGCTTGTGCTATAAAAGCCAGGGCCGATATCCACAAGCTTTTGCAAACCAACCATCTTAGTGCGATGTGCTAGTGTGCAAGCTGCAGGGGCTAGATGCTAAGTAGTAATGATGTCTGCAGTGATGCCCCTAGGTCTGGAGAAACTATTGTTGGTGCAGACCCTGCCATTGCGCAATGTGCATTTCCATGCTAATGTAGTGATTGGATCAGAGCTAGGAACATATACTGTGACATTCATGCATTGTGGACTCAATGGAGATTTTGGTGGTTTACACTCTACTTTTTGAGGTAGCTCAAGTGGGTGACTGCTTCTTGAAAGACCACAAAATTGGTACTGAGTGGCATGTACTGCAAAGCTCATTCTTAAGAACAGTAATGTTACAAAGGCCCAGTTTATTATGTACAACAAATTTACAAACAGTGTCTGCAAATTGTCACCTAAATTTATAGTATCAGCCTGGGGAGGGGCATTATTCTTTGTCATTACCACTGTGGGATGATATCATCTCCTCGCCGGGGAAGTTGAGGATGAGGCCCCCACATGGGTGGACTTCGTGAAGAATGCAAATCTTGGGGGACTGCAAAGTGGTGACCGATGGGAAAGGTGATGCCTCATGATGCTGACATTGTGGTTGACTGGATGCAGCGTTTCTCTGAAGATGTTGGCCGTAATCGAGGGTGAACTGGTCGCGATGGCCGAAGGCCATTGCTGGACAATTGCTGACAGTTTTTGAACACTTGTCATTGTTGTTGGCGATAATGTGGCCATGATCAGCACAGGCTGGGGAATCCAACTAGCCTGTTCAATGGAGCGGGCGATGGTATCGACTGCCAGCAACAATGGTCCACCTTCCAACAGGAGCTCATCGACGGGTGTCCTCCGGATAGTGCTGTTGGAAATGAACTCAAGGTTCTGTCGAGGGACCTCTGGTCCCAATACTTGCAACGCCACTATTGCTGTGAGCACAACATCTGAGGCTGTGAGCACCTCGACTTGGAATGGCTCATTGAGCAGCACCCATGGTAAGTGCTGGTATTTCTTGGCCAAGTCTACTGACCAGATGGCCAGAATCGCGTTGGTGACAGACAATGAATGTGTAAATGAGAAATCATTAAAGTCCGAGACCTACAAAGATTTCCAACTCACAGACCTGAAATATCAGAAAAAGATGGTAGTATACCTATCAGATTCATCAAGTCCAATTGACCGAAGACCTCCAGTGCTAAATCCATCGGAATTCCTGGCTGTGGTCCTTAAGCAGCTGAACGGGCCAGAGGGGCTGGTAATGCCACCACAGTAGCTGGGGTCGTCGCTGTTTCTTACAGTCGGTACCACCTGACAACCCTGATGTCGCCAGTCATTTTCGGCATTGTAGATGGGTGTAAAGCAACTGGCATGGCATATCTTGGTGGCGGCGGTGGTAGGGCAGGTAATGTCACCTGTGCGGAAACCACTGAGGCAGCTAGAAACCCAATACTGATTACGCAGACAGGTGTGAAGGATCCACCAGGTGTTCAGCTAGCACTTCATCATCCAGATCAAGCAGATCTGGGTGAAGAAGACTGTTGGTGGCCCCAACAGCATTATCACGACATGGGGGCTGCCGATATTGGTTCCCATCCCCTCAGGAGGTGGATAAGCATATCACCAAGTGTACACCTTTGTCCTCTGGGGAGAGTAACCTGAATTATCATAGTCATTCTCACCAGAATTTGTAGGATTGTGATTTGGGCAAGCATTGGCCCGGTGCACTCATATTTGAAGGCAATGCGGACAGGGTCTGTCGCACTATCTCAAGGAACTGGTCTCAGCCCCCCAGGAAGATAGGTTTTATAATAGAATCTCTGATGTCAGTCGTGAGATCCAGATAAGTCAGGTGTGCCTGCATTCGACAAAAATAGCAATGACTGGCATTGGCTGCAGTGGCATTGCTAGGGGCCGCCCTATTGGGACGTTCAGCTGGACAACTGGTGTTGCAATGTGTACAAGGTCCATGGAAGTAGCACATCTGAAGATGTGCCCCCGATGGGTGGTTGCCAATGTTCTGGACTTGCAGCGATGGCTGTGCAGGTGACATCTGATTTCATGGAGCCAGCGATTGTTGCTGGGCCATTAGCTTGGCAATATTGGCCGTGAGCCTCGCCATTTCCTGTTGTAATCGCTGGATTTTGTCTGACTGAGTCGACAATGATGGTTGAGAATTGCTCTTTAATCGACATGACCGCATTGAATCAGGCTGGCTTTTGTTCTAAAATAAGAAAACGGCATTAGATGGTGCAGTATACTGAATCTCATCCCGAAAAATCTGGGATTCTGCGTAACAGGCTGCCTTAAGAGTCTCCTCAAGAGTTGTAAACTCCCTGAACTTCTATCTCAAAGGACTGGTCTCAGCCCCCTCAGGAAGATAGGTTTTATAATAGAAGCTCTGATGTCAGTCGCAAGATCCAGATAAGCCACCCCAACCTCTTTAGGTGCTCAAGATAGACTATCCCTGACTCAGTCATTTTCTGCAGCTGATCCTGGATCAGCTGCTGATGCAGATCTGAGTCATGCCTTACTGGAAAGTCTTTCAATAGAAAATTTGTAAACTCTTTGTAGCCCGTAGGCTGTAGCACTACTGCTAAAGTTCTGGTAAGATGCAAGAGCAGGACCTGCAAGGCAAGACTCCAGAAACTCAATTTTATATGCATGATCCCTTTCGCTTACACCTAGAAGTGTAAAGAAATGGGTCAAGTGAGATATTAAATCAGTTATAGATTTAACTTTTGGTTAAGAGGTCCAAGGGCATTCTCAAATGTGGCTTCCACTTTGTTCTCCATCTGTGATGGGAGATCAACTTCCGACTTCCTGTCTGAGAACTCATCTTCCCGTAGGGTGGCTAAGACTGATTTACGAGCTTATGAAGCTATCTTATAAAATTGAATAGAGAGAGGCTCACTGGTCCATTTAAACTTAGTACTGAGGCCGCAGGAATGTCTAGGTGTCTGTATTTTGCAAGGAAAAGTAAGTGCTACTTTTCAGAACTCTAGGCAAAGGGGAGTGTGAGGTCCTTGACTGTTTTTGCGATGGCATTTTGAGGCATTAAACATCTTGTTCTCTTCAATAATTAAGACTAGCGGCCACAGGGTAATGGGGCTAGAAAAGAACAAGGTGGTAGCACTCAAAACCCAGCAGATGTGGATCAGGTTGACACAGAAGGGGATTTATCTGGTAACCTGCGTACTTATAGGTGTAGCCTACTATTTGAGGAACTGATTACATCCCAGTGAATCTAAGAGATGGGGCCTGGGTCTGGAAATTTTAATGAAAATATGAGAATTTGGGAAATGGGGGTTTCCCACCCAAAAAAGAGGTGACTCGTAGGGATGGAAAAACCCACTCAAAAGGGATTTTATCTGGAGGTTAAACCGTAGGTACTAGTTTACAAAACCTTGGGGCGGGGAGAACTCGTAACCCGAAAGTTCTACTCACCAAGAGCAGTGCATGAAGTGGCTTAAAAGATAAGTAAAGGTGGATAACTTAAGGGTAAACTTAAGGTAGAGATAAATGGGGAAAAAATTAATTTACACACCTGGTTATGCAAAGGGGCATGGCTACTATGTAACCCGCCTCACTCACCAGGAGGGACTGCAATCTCTGTGCAGTGAGATGTACTGCAAAGGAAGTTCTGTGGAGGAGAACACTTGAAAATACTCTACAACCGTGCCCAAAACGGGAGCTCAAGTTTTGAACAGAATGGGCACCCTCCGGGAGTTTTATATACAGCTGGTGGCCGGGATTCCAATCACTGTGTTGCAATGAGGCTCGGTAGGTCACCAGTGGAGGCAAGAGCACATTGTACCAAGGTGCTATTCTGACACACTCAGTCAGTGAAAGGGGTCACATGGGGGTCCTTGGCCCAGCTGTGCCAAAATAAATGGAGGTGGAACTCGCATAGCTTCCCCCTGATGGTTCCAGGGGGAGTCGAAGCATCTAGGGACAGGGATACAAGGTGACTTTGGTCAGTGAGTGTAAAGTGGGACTGAGGCAGACTCAGTATTGTGTTGAGGTGGACTCTAACACCATCATTGAAGCTGACTCGCAACTTATTATGCTGTAGGGACAACCAATAGAGGCAGACTCGGGGTAATGGGCGACTCTAGTGTGGACATTATTGGGCCAGCTACACTCTAACTTTAGGCCCAACCAGAGGCAATTGTGCGGTTTCTTGGGAACCACTACGCAGTGACACTAAAGAAAATCATAGATGAAAGAAATACAAAGAATTTAGATAAGAAATTTTCAAGAAGGTTGCCAGACCCTTGCAGACATCAGACACAGGCAATACTGACTGCAAATGCCTAACATTCACATCAGTAAAACAATCAACCCAGCTGAGGCTGAGTTTAACTTGTTGAAACCTGCAGTCAACGCTTGAAGGCAGTCACATGCTGATCAACAGTGCTGCTAGCAGAGTGGACAGCCTGATCAGTATCACAAACTAAAGGCATCTCAGGTTGAGTTAGCATGTTGACTGATGCTTCTCAGACATCAGTTCCACACAAACCTCAACCCTCTAACAAGAGCTGTAGGTGATAGGGTCATATTCCACCTACAACTCAAGTGGCAGCTTCCAAAACCAACAGTAACCTGATGCTGACATTGAAGGTGGGGTATAAACCAACACATGACCTTGGTGCTGACTACAGGTGACTGGGATGTGAGTGTGGAGGTCTCATGTTGCAGTTGCAGATATCAGGGGTTGGGGCCTGCAGCCATCAAACCCCTGTGGTAACACAAAATATTGCAGTTGTGAATGTCTGAATAGGATTGTAAAACCTCAATTCTACTGTGAGAACATGAAACATCATCATTGTGTATGTCAGGGGATAGAGTTCTGAGGCCAACAGCCCCCTTAGACTAACATGTAATATCACCATTGCTGACGTCAAGGGACATGGCTGAGTATCAACCACCCCACAGCAATGACATGAGATGCAGTTGTTGCAGACATCAGATGTAGGGTTTGTAAGGCCCACTCATCTCAGAACAACAACACGTGGTGTTGCCATTGCTGATGTCAAAGACGGAGTTCAGTGAACCAACCAGTCTTGATGCAACAACACGAGCCTCTGCTATTGTGGACCTCAGAGGGACGATGCTGTAAGATCACTGACCCACAATGGCAATATGTTATGTTACCATTGCTGACATCAGAGGTAGAGCCTGTGAGGCCACCCACCCCTTAAGGCAACAGCCTTAAGGCAACACCCTTAAGGCAACAGCTAGTGCCAGGGGCAGGATACTGATGATCAACAACTTATGAATGGCCACATGTTATGCAGCCATTGCTGATGTCAAAGGTAGGAAAGGTTGGGCAGACTACCTCATGCAACAGCAGCAAATGAGTCAGTTGCGGACGTTGGAGGCAGGGTCTGTAAGACTAACTACCTGGGAACAACAACACATGATGTTGTCATTGCTCACATCAGGGGTTATGACTCATAAATTCATCACCTCTTTGCAACAACTCACAGAAATAGAAGAAGAGGCCTTATGGTAAGTGGAGGAAACAGAAGGAGACCTACTGAAGGATGCCAAACTGTAACGCCTGTGTGCTCGGTTGGGAAAGGATAGATTTTTTTTTGAAATGAGAAAGTTTGATTTGGTAAAGGAGAAAGAATAAAAAGATATTTATTTAGATAGAAAGGAAAGAAAGTAGGTTATCAGTTTTATTTTTTGTGAGATAAGAGGATATTTATTTATGAAGTTGGGAAAAAGAAGGAAAATAAATAAATTATTTGTTGTCACACAAGATGCACAGATGGCGGAAAATCAAAAGGAAAATAAATAAAAAGTTTGGGGTCAAAGAGATAAGCAATGTGATCTGATAAGCACAGTGTTAAATGTGTCAACAGTACAATTTAATTTGTTTTTGACCAGAAAAGTGGGCAACTCCCCCAATGCCCGGTAAAAATAAGAAAATATTAAAAATATTGACGCCAATACTGGACACAGATAACAGACCGTGCATGCTGTGGGCGACAGGTGTATTCCTATATGAGTATGGGCGACAGACCCAATGGGTCATAAACAATATTCAAATTTATTGGAGTACTGTAGGGTGGCGGACGCAACACAATATAATAAAAATATGCAAATGTGATAGTGGCAAATGTGAAGCTAAGACAAAAACGAATGCAAGTGGGAGAACCCAAAAGTGAGCACAAAACTAACAAAACAGGCCTTTTTAAGGATATCGTAGGCCTACAGTATGGCCTGAGTGGAGCTTACCACGCCCAAGCTAACTTCTGCAGAGGAAATCGGTGCAGAAGATGCCTATGGTTACATGGACATTTTCCAGTTCGAATACGTTTAGTGTTGCGAATGAGTTTCATTCCCATGCAAAACATATGAATGTCTTTAATGAGAACTTCTTAACTAGTCATTTTGCGTTGCAAAAACGTAATTAGTTTTTACTGATAAGAGGTGCATGTGATGCTACAATTATGGCCTTGAGCTTGCAGAGCTTATCTGGCGAAATTCTGATCAAAGAGTCACACAGTAGCCTACATGTTGAACAGAAAACAACAAAAATGACACACAAAATGCATGTAAAACATAATGAATGAAACGAAATAAAAGTAAGTAACTGTCAAATAAAAAGTGGCAAAAAACATAAAATATCGACGTGGTGGAAATCACGTGACGTTTGTGAAAGTTGGTCGGCATGTGATAATTCAAAAGTCAATCTGAGAAAAAAGCAATGGAATGCTTACTTGCATGATCATCTATCCAAGTGAAATCGTCAGAGAATATGACGAGAACTCTGCGAATTTTTTCGGGTTTACTTCGCCAAAGAATATAAAATTACAGAAAAAAAGCTCTCGAAACCCCGAAAAACTATTTTCAGTGGAACGACAGTTTGCACATTAGTTAGTAAGAGTGGAGCCAATCAATGAAAGAAGTTGCGCGAATTACAATGTCAAACAACAAAGATTAGTATCTTACAACCGAACAAAACTTGGAAAATTACAGTAAGAATGAAAAAATGGAAATCGCCATTATTTTAGAGACGTGCATAGTTTCGCGATAGCACCTGTAAAGTACGAAAACTTTTCTTTCCATCGAAGGAAATATCAGCCTTCCGATCGACCGACGGCCAAACTTTTATCGTCATCGCCGGCGGCCAAATTTTCGTCGCCGCTGTTATTGTGGGCGGCCGCCGGGCCGGGGGTATCGTTGTCGCCCTGGTCGTCATAATCGCCGTCGTTGCGACGATCGTCCGGTGACTCCCAATCGAACAAAGTTTGTTGATTAATTTGCATATCTTTCAAAGCTTGCTCGAACGAACGGTCGATTTTTTCGTAGTCCGGTTTGTCGAAAAACGTTAACGTTTGCAAATGATCGACGAAATGGCTTTTGGTTTCGGCGGGCATTTGGCGCCACAACAACGTCGGACATGTGTTTTGCTTCAACGAACGAACTTTCTCCTTGTCGACCATGCGGCGCCAGGGCAATTGAGAATTGGCCATTTCGCATAAAACATAAAACATGGACCAAAGGTCGTCGTGGCGACCCATATCTTTACCCTGGTAGAAAAAACTGATTAACGACTGAAACTGACTTGCATTATTGCTGTTTTTGCATACATTACGCTACAGTGATGCAGCAATGCTATCATTGGCGAAGGCATATGTAAAAATGTTAAAATGACGATGCATTTTTCGTGTCCCCAGTAACCAGAACATTCATAAATTTGGAGTCTGATCTTTTTTCATACACGAATTGTCGAAACTTGAAAAAATTTAACAGATGGGGCGGTGGGCATGTGAAATTCTTTTTATGACTCCACGATGGAATAATATTCAAATCATATGGACAAAATTGCTTATTTCAAAATGAGGCAACAACTGCATCTTCAGCGACAAGCTAAAGCTAACGATTACTTTTTAGCACATTGATTTGAAACTGCGACACTGATTCTATTTTGAGACTAATTTTGAAAATAAAATCAAAAATAAATTCATCATTAGATCTCATGCAAAAACAGAACATCCAGATTAAATGTTTACCGATAAAACATCTATTGAAGCATAACGGACGGTTCCGCGGAACGGTACACTGTTTCGGGGTTCTCTGAGACGTCCGCTTTCCATATTTTTGTACTAAATGAGTAGATAAAGTGGGCATTTGAAATTGCGGGAAGATAGAGAGTTGGTTACTTGACGACATAGCCCGAAATCGAAAATGTAGACCAGGCCGCGAGTCGAACGAGAATTGATGGGGTGACAATCGACGGCGAAATTGGCCGGCTTTACGTCCCTGTGCAGGTAGCCAATTTCGTGAACATCTTTCAAGCACACGAGCATTTGTCTACCAATGCGCAACACTGTAGGTATTCTGTAAATACTTAATATACTATAATAATCTGACTTTTCACGACTGTTAGTTTAAGAGGGAAAGATGAAATTACTGCAGTGAAATTAGCAACGTGCAAATCAAGTCACAAGAATTGACTAGAGCAAAAATACGTAACCAGATAAAATAAATTTCTTTATTGAATCTTACTGACATCAAACTGATTCGGCTTACTTACTCAGTTTAATCTGTTTTAAACAATCTATAGGTCAAAACAAGTTGCTTATTCAATCAAAGAAGCTTTTTTCATCTTTCCCTCTACAGTGATGAACAACATTTTCGAAGATGCTCATATTCAATTCGAACTAAAACTCCTGGAGGAGACTTTATTATAGGAAAAAAGAGGACCTAGGAGTTAATCATTTTCACGCATTAAGGCCGAGGGCAGATCCGCTGGAAAATGGTCAGTAACGAAAACCCGGACAGAATTGAGTTCATTTCCATTCGAATTCGTTATTTTTGACCCCAAAACGGCATTAACTTCTGCAACAAAGTTCTATGGTTCGCATACAGTACAGAATAACTTCGTTAACTACTGTGACATTCTCCCCGAATGCCTCCCACTGAATCAAAAACAAAGAAAATTCTAAATGTTCATTCGTATCACCGTGTATTTCACCGCCAAATTTTGACGCTAAAATTTTGACCTTTGCATAGAAAATGTTAGTCCATAAACTTATTATGCAATAATCATTTTCAAATCGATTTTCCAGTGCTATTAAATTTTTGATTTTGTGGCCAAAAGGTTATTTGAGATTAAAAATTCATCCTAAAATCTTAGTTGATGCCCATGTGATACTTTTGATAAATTACGACGAAAATAATACGAATTTGTAGAAAATCTATACATATTGGTAATTACCAGTTTCTTGGGAGACTTTTGCGATCTATCAAACTGTTTGATATCTACCCGTAAAACTTATCATTATTTTAGCAGAGTTGAAATTATATCAACTTTTTGTTGGTCCTAGACGGAACTTGATTGTCCAAGCCGTCAACTTTAAACTTTTGAAAGTACTTTCTATCACACAACAGCCTCCAATGCGTAAGTATAGAAAATTGAATGAAAACCAAACTCACGTGAATCTATCTTGCGGCGTACTTTTCTTCAATTCCATGAGTGTTTTTCCCAACAACGACATGACGATATAGTTGAGCTCGCGCGTGTGGCCGGCCGAATAGAGCGTCGTCACGTGGTGTGATTTGCCCTGCATGGCAATCAAAACGTCCAATTCGATGCGCAACAATTGCAAGTTGGTGACTATAGGTTCGGTTTTAATGGCCACGCGATTTTTCGAATCATTGACGTCCGAACCTTCGTAAACGACGCCGAATGAACCTTTGGACAATAAACGTTCGACGCGCCATTGATTTTGTAAAATTTGACCACTCTAGACAAAATGAAGATCCACTAAAGGGAGTAGGGCGAAAAACACTGGTGGAAATAGGGATGCCCTTCCGTGGACGCAAACATTTTCTAACCAAGTCCCTCGTTTTTCATAAGGTCAGTATCCCCTGAATTTTTTATGGTGCCATACTTTCTCCTAACACTGAGATGCGTATCCTATAATCTTTCTCTGTAATAGTGTCGGAATTTTGTAATCTTTTACGATACTTTACCTATTTAGAGGTATACTCATTTAAATAAGTTGCTCTTTTGGCGTCGATTAAGGTTCATTCACACGAGAGCAGCAAACGGCCACCATCAACCGGCAACCTGTTTGCTGGTGGCTAAATAACAAAAAGGCGTGCAGCAACTTCCGGCCATCGGAAATCAGCAAGTTGATTGCTGCTGGTTGGTTCTGCTGGCAGAAACCTGACAGAAACCCTATCACACGAACTGGCCGGAATTTGGGTAGATAACCTACCTAGTCATTGTTGTAAAATATCGCTCACGTAAAGGCTGCTTTGTCCTTATACGGCTACTATAAATTATTCGAAGGTATAAATCTGTGTCATCGCGACGGATATGAGTAAAAAAATTTATTTCTAAGCGCCAAGAAAATGATTTGTTCAATCAACTTATTGCAGAATTGAAATTAGAAGACCCTGATCTTTACCGCCGAGTTTCACGTGTGAATGTGGACACATTTGAGTTGCTAGCACGACAAGTAATATCCTTGTAATTTGCTTCTTTTGGATTCCAAAGGCACGATTCTACAACTGAATTTAGAAATTAGAGTTACCGGCCGGCGGTGGCCTGTAGTTGCTGCATCCTTCTTTGTTAACAACCAGTATCCAACAGCCATCAGCAACCAGTTTGCTCTCGTCTAAATAGGCCTTTACGATTGGGTTAGAAACATATCGCTATAAAGTAAGCCACAACAAAAACAGGGTCTAGCGGAAATTTTTTCCTTTTAATCGAAATAGTCAATAGAGAACAAGAGGAACTTATGCACTGTAGCGACCCCTGATTTTTTTAAGTTTCTATGGTGTACGGTATGAACAACGTTATATAAGCAACATAAGTACGCTAGCTGGTTTTTCAACGTGTAAGTAACACGCGCAACACACGCAAAACGTATAGATTTCAATATCACCAATTTATTAACGAACCACACGTTTAACTAACCAATAATTTTGGACCGCAATCTTCCTGCTGTGGCCGATGTCCATCCCTATTCCTGGCCGCTGGTTGTTCTTGCTCAGCCGAAACTTGCGGTTCGAGGCCTTTTTGCAAACGGCGCCGAGAACGGCTACGATAAGGCCGTGGTCTTGCGTGGAATGCCATGATGAAGGCGCGATGGAGTGACAACCGTGTTACCTATGGAGAAGAGCGATGTTATCAATAACAAACTATAATTAAATTTGAACGGAATTACTCCCGAAAATAAAGACTGATGACTGAATGGGGGTTGGGACTTAAGTCGGCGGGCGAATTATGATCAAAACGGCACGAAAAAGAAGAACTGACCACTCGCCAGCTCGTCGAAATGAAGAATGATTGGCTGCTTTAAAAAGGCTTTGTAAACTGAAGATTATATTAGACTTAAATTTCAAACCTTTATCTGCAAGCGCGTCATAAATTTTTCGACTTAAGACACGATTTCTGAGAGATTCTACCTTCCGCTCCGTTGACCTATGATAAGTTTAAAATAAATAATATCTGAAAAGGATAGATTTTGAGTAGTTTTGGGTGCTGAGTGTGATAAAATTCATTCCGTATAAAAATCCAAATTCACATGGCTACAGTACTACAAAGTTAGGGATTTTTACATTTTTTGCATTTTTCAGTCTCAACACCTGTATCCAAATATCACAGCTCAGAAAAGACGGCTCTCTGAAGCTCTGAGTACTCATTAGTAGTAACACCGGCCCGTATAGGGGGTATGGTTGAGCATATCCCTATAATTTGTCATTTTTGGCCAATTTATAGGGGGTATGGTAAACATATACGCTCGATTTTTTTGTCAATTTATAGGGGGTATGGTTAAGCATACAGGTTTTAGAGTTACTGTAACAGTAGAATTATGGTAATTTTTGGATTATGGTAATAGTGGAGTTAGGGTAATAGGCGTGTTATTGTAGGTGGAAAAAGAAAAATTGGTGATGAACAGAAAACGGAAAAAGGAAAACTAAAATGAACAAAAAATGGAGAAGAAATAAAAAGAAAGCATATATAAAAAAAGACTTCCTGCGTGGGCAGAGGAAGTCTTTCAAAAATTTGCGCCCCTGGACCACCTTTGACAAAAGGGCGCCACCTGCAGGCATAAATATGTTCGGAGGTCCCATTCCTGAAAGATCCTTCCAGTCAGTAGTGGTCAGATTGGTCAGATTGGTCAATAACGGTCTGTTTTATGAGTAAAATCTCGAAAGAGTCTATACGTGATGAAACATTATTCTTACGGGTGCATGAATATAAAGTTGATTACCTGCCAAAAAAGACCAAGAAGGTCTTTTATAGAAAAATAACTGGAATAAGTAGCGCATAAAAAGCATGTAGAAAATTTGGAGTTCAAAAATTTTTATGTATCAAAATAAAAAACTTTTAAATCGATGTAACATTTTTGTTTCATTGTAAAACTTTTGAAGCAATGTAGCATTTTTGTTTATTGCAAAAATCATGTAGTCCAAATACAAAAAATAAAAAAAAATAATGATAAAGTAAGCAAAACTGGAAAAACAAAAAGAAGGCATGTATAAAAACGACTCCCTCCACCCATGGAGGAAGTCTTCCAAAAAAGCGCCCTCAGGCTCCAAAATGAGAGGTGCCCATCTGCAGGTTAACAGAATAGCTAATCGGAAGACCTGCATGCTGAAGGATCGTCCAAATTAAAAGGGTATTTTATGTCGGAATGCTCAATTCTACATATAAAAACTCTAAGAGTCTATACGCATTGAAACACTTTTTACTTGAACAATTTTTGAAGTGATTTTTATTTTAAACAAATTGCTATCTATAATTATCAAAAATTACAATAGAATAAAACACAGTAGAAATGTAAAACAAGGTGATTATATAAAATACAATAACCTTACTGTATGCAAAAATATACATGTTAAGGATGTATGAAACTATATATATCAAGCAAATACATAAGTAAGCAAGCAAACCATAGCTAATTAATTAAACATACAAAACTCTAATGAGTGTAAGCAAAACTTTTGCAATTTATGGTTAATGAACTCGCGTAGTGTTTCGACAACAACAACATCATCAAAATCATAATGATAACCTTCATCAATAAAACAAGCTACAGTATCTTTAACATTTTTACAACTAGTACTTGTAAGTGGGATACATCGAAATATGTCAATCATCTGTTTAGCGGCACGAAGACAGTAATAACCTTGAACCTCGCCTAAAACATATTCAAAACAGTCAATGATGACCCTATCTTTTCATATAAATGATCGACTGCTGGTGCAATTGCATTATTATATATGGAATGACGACCCGGACAGTGATGATGCTCAATTATTCCTATCTCTTTTGCCCAATAACAATCAAAAATACACCCCGTAAAGATGTTTTGTATAGCTAGCTCAGCACATATAATTTTAAATAACTTTTCACCTTTTACTACTTGCTCGTCAAAAAACCATGGAATATCTAAACCCGGGACACGTAATTCGCAAATACATTTGGTTTCTGCGTCCAGCCAACTCATATTCGATGTTGAGTTGTAGTCACGATCCTTGAGGTAGTCGATGAAGAGCTCATTAACAAACAATGTTTGAGCGCTAACTGCCTTTGATCTTCAGTAGCATTGCCCAATTCTCCAGTGATTTTTGTAGCATCAGGGCATTCTTCTTCTTTTCAAACGATTTTTGTACCAGCATCATCTTTTCCAGCTATTTTTGTTGCTGAAACATCAGCATTACCATTATCCTTTGTTTTGCATTTTATCGTTGTTTGGTGTTTTACTGCTAGAGCATTGTACTCGTTTGAAATAATTGGTGCTATTTCAAGTATCATACTGGTCCAGCGCCAAAATTGCTAAAGAAAAAACATTATATATGTAATATTTTGGTCACCTATGGATAGTAGGGAAGGCTGGACAACCCATATCGTGTATGTTTCATGACCCATTTTCCTAGGGGAGGGATATGAGCCCACCCAAGAAAATGTGGAGAGGCACACGAGTTTCGAACTTTACTTCAGACGATAGGGTCACCTCTACTGAAAACACACAAAAACTAAACAATAAAAATATGAACAAATGACAGATCAATCATAATTATAAGTGAAAATGAAGAAAAACAAATTCATGGGTGGCAAAAGCTTGATACAAAAGAATAATAAATGAGAATGGCTAATTTACATACACAATGAAGACATTTTTTTGGTGGATTATATTGCACTTCATCTTTTCCAAAGTGAGCACTGCGAACTCAAAAAAAAGAAGATCTGTCGGAAAACAAGACAACACAAAAAAACTTATGATTGTACGAAATTAGACGTAAAAAGAGACACAACAGGTGAAAAAATAAGTAAACGTGATAGAAATGAGAAATCAAAAATTTCAAATTTTTGGATACTTGCTGATATTTTGGCTTTCTTGGCAAAACGACGAATTGTAGTAGGATCGGCTTTCAAAAATCGGTCGTTGTTGAAAATGATGACTGGGATAGAATGGACGGTTTCGCTGATGGAAATGTGGATTTTGAAACTGTGGGTGTTGATTAAAATTGTTGCTCAATGGACGACCAAATGCACTTGGGCCTCGAGGTTGATAATTGCCTGTTCGTTTATTTGCTCATGGATAGAAGAAATGCTGATTTCAATCATTTACTTGGGGACCAGGGCGATTCAAAGTGAAGTGATTACTGTGAAATGGCTGGTTTTGATATGGATTGTAACGACAATCAGTGCTATTGAAACTAAAATCACTCTGATATCTGAAAAATTCTGAGCTTCAATTATTAGGGGGGGACATAGAATTTTGCTGATTCGTCTGCCATCTACAGTTATCAGATGCTGAGTTTTGAGAATCCGGATGCTGTGAATATAGTTCACAATTCACCCGCCTACTTTCCTCATGCTTCACTGGCTCGTTCTTTACTGTAATTTTTTCGACAAAATTTTTGAGCCACTTTAATCTTACTTGCTCTAGACCCAGGACCTTCTGTTCAGGTGAACACATTGTTCCAAGAATACTTTTCTCAGCAGTTTGCAATGCAGTTTTCATGGAAGATAGTTCTACTAAAGCTGCATGTGCTTCTTTGTCTTTGATTTCCCTTTTGAACCTTTTACTCCAGGAGTTAATAACCAACTTCGTGTCCTTAGAAGTATGTAACTGTTATGTAACTATTGGCCGAAATTGTCTTGCCGTTGTCAATTTCATATGAACTGATTTTGCAAGAGTGAAAGGACCTCGCTCGCTTATGGACTTACCTTTGAGTAGTTTTCATTGTTTCTGATGAACTTTCTTTGCATTAGCACCGCGGTTCGATAGAAGACGAGTGAAAATTAATTTTTTCATCAGTTTGATCGCTTTTGAAAAATATTTCAATTTTTGTTGGGGGAGATCAAGAAAAATTGAGCAGAGACGATGAGTAAAATATTGAACTTTGGCCAAGAAATAATTTGAACGAAAAATCACAGATTTAGGGAAAGTGTGTTTGTATGCTAGGGCTTCGGAAACATAGGATTTGACGATTTTATAGAGATCGGGTGGGGGGGGGCAATTGCTTTTCTTTTTCAACATTTTCTAGCAATGAAAATTTAAAATTTGGTAGTGGAATTGTTTGTGTTTGTGATTGTTGATGATTTTTATCCAAAAAATGAGTAATATACTTTGAATGTAAAAAAATAAAGAAATTGGTCAAGTCGGCCTGACACTGATGAAGGCTCACATAAAATTGAAAATGAAGGAATAGTTCGTGATCCAAGTTGATTGTCCAGTAGTTAGTGCCCAAGAACTTCAATGACAGTAGGTCACTTCCATTCACTTTTCTTCCAATACAAGGCCTTGATAATTGTAACTCTTCCACATCCATCGTCTCAGAAAATAGTTCCGATTCCATTGACCCTTGACCATAATCAGCTGCTAATTTCAAGTCAGATAATTCTTCCAGTATGGTATTCCATACATCATCATCATTATTTGATAATGGACTTTCCTGGGGCTCATCTGGCAACTCTATGATTTCACGGCACAATAACATTGGATCAATGCTTACAGCATTTCAAGTTGGCGCAGCCCATGAGACATCAAAGCGAGGAGCAATTTCAGCCACCTCCTTTGCGAAATATCTGGGTCTATTCTTGATAGATGATGGCCATTTCCCACTTTCTACTATACAGGCAGCCAAGTCCTTGGACAGTCTTTGCAACTTTTCCAGCCAAAGACTGGCTTCGCCAACCAACAGAAAATACAACATTAGATCCAAGGTTTGTGTAACCAAGAGGGTGGCGGTTGCCTTGTGACCTTCATCAATGATATCATGATCCATACTCCAATAATTGTCAAAAATATGTTTTTCGACTGAAACCAGTGAAGAATGGAAGCAACTCCGGAAAATTTGATTTGAGCTTTTACAGTTGGTTAAATCCATAATGTCTTCAAAACCAATGAAAGACCCAGGACACTCTAAAGCTAGTTCAGGCTGTCCATGATAAAAATTTGCAACGTCAAAAATTGATTGTGATTTATTGAAAAATTGTTTGGAGACCCATGATTCGATGTGATCTTTCAATCCACTAAGACCATATGTTACTTTTGCAATTGACGGATCAGTAAATAGTTCAAAAAGATATTTGCGAAAAGTTTGGCTATTTTCAAAAACAGAATATGGGAAAAAATAGACAGATTTCAGATTTGATGAATTGAAAACATGAATCAAAAAATGGCGAATGTGGTGGATTGGTTGGTAATCATTTATAATTTCCAAAAATTGGATTTCAGTATAACCAAGAGGCAGAATTACCGTAATTGGTATTTCACTTTCCTTAGAATCCTTTACCAATCGACGGGTTACAATTTCGCCTTCTTGATCGTTTGTAACATTGATGGCTTGTTCAATTCCTTCACCAGGCTGACAGTGTAAATTTTCCTCCCACGCTAAAACTTTCCACAGACCATCAGCGAAAGGTAGTTTCACATTGGTCGAGGTTTTTTCAATATCCTTGAGACAAATCGATAGTCGAGAAAATCTTGGCAGTGCCCAACAAATCCAGTGTATCATCGATTCTTGGCAGGGGGTATACGTCCTTTTTTGTGATCCCATTCAACAACTGAAAATCGATACAGGGTGTCCAAGTAAAACGAAATTTGCACGATATGGACTCACCGAGTGCGGAATGATTCCATGTTTGAGCATCTTTTCAACTTCTTCATTGATGATTCGCCTATGTGACTCGGGAATTCGCCTTAACATTTGAACTGATGGGGGCTCTGTTCCAGTAAAAATTCAATGTTTAATCAAACCTGTTCGTCCAATACAACCTGTAGCTTCTACGAACAAATCAGCATTGTTCGCCAATACTCCAATCAATTCTGACTTTTCTTCTTCATTCACAATCGAACTTTCAGCAGCCGAAACCGAAAATATTTCACTCAAAATTTCCCAAGCGATTTCACCCTCTACTGCTGCTACTTTGGGCCTAGAACTACCATTAGAACCCAAAAACCTGTTCTGCTCTACTTCCGGTACCTGTGGAGATGGAGAACAACCAGGAAACTTTTGTTCCTGAAACAGGAGTGTGCATCCTCCTCCAGCCAACCCGGCTGATTCATGGAAAACCATCGGACTTAGACCATAAACTACAGAACCCTCTTCCCAAGGTCCCAAACTGCCGAAAACGGTTCTTTTCCTGCAACAAGTTGCTTTATCACTTAAATTAAGGAGTAAAACTGGGATGCGTCCATCCACAACCTGTGCGATTCCTGCAGCACAGCAAAAACCTTGTTGTTCATCATTCGGGTCCAGCACAAACAAAGCCACACTAAAACTTGCCTCACTACTCACATCAATCGTCATTATGATCAAAGTACGAGGTGGAATACGGACAGCAAAAAACAGCAAAAGAGTTAGTCTTCTGCAATGCAGTACAAAATGGAATTCTGATTACTGGTTCAACAGAAGTAATAAATACGATTTTTTTGGAAACGTCAACTATTATACTTCCCTCTTTCATAGCCTCAGCTCCAAGGAGGATTTTTTATGGCAGTGACTTTACCAAAAGGAATGATGTTTCAAAGACATGAGTTTGATTTCCCGATCTTACAGTAATATTCGTATAAACTTCTCCCAATACAATGAGCAGATCTATTGACAAACTTCTAATCTTACTTACATTGGTTTCCTGTATCCTTAAATTCTCTCTGACTTCCTGCAATTGGTGCATAAAGTCTATTCTCATTATATTACATAAACTTCCATTATCTATTAGAGTATAAGTGGGCATTTCTGATTTACCGACTTGAACATAAATATTAGCCTGCAGAGACGGATCGCAATGTTTAGTTTGGGAATGAAAATTAGTTTCCTCACCGATCACCCCAAAAGCAGAAGACTGATTATTAACAGGTTGAGAATTACTGACGAAATCATGAGAATTATTAACGGAATCACAGGACTTATGACTCACAGAATTAGTTTGCATGTATGGACATTGATAAGCTCTGTGACCTTTTCCATTACAAACAAAACAAAGGAAAGTGTGGTCCCGGTTTTGCTGAGGGCAATGCCTTTTGAGATGACCTGCCTGATTGCAATGATAACAGATCAAAGAAGGGGGTTTTCTATTATTTTCTTGACTGTAATTTTCAGCATGGACATTCGAAGTTTTAAAGAATGGAGACTTATCCTGCTGCATTTTTCTAGCCCCATAAGGGACAAATTCTGTATTTGATTGATACAGTTTAAAATTCGACTTGGTGGTGGAAAATGATTGGAAACCCTTGGTGCTCCTGAACGACGCTTTTGGTTTAGCCAACTGACATAAGGATATCTCATTTTTGGCAAAATTAATGGCATCATCAAGAGAGAAACATCGCTGTTTAAGAATTTCCAGTCTTGAAGATTTATCGGTAATGGCTTCAACATACATAGTAACTAATTCAGATTCATCGAATCCCGGTTTCTTATTGATGTAGGCTTTATGCGCTTTTTCACGAAAATCTTTTGAAAACTCCATTACGGGTTCATCTACTTTCTGAACGCATCTTCTCAACTCATTTCTCAGATGATCAAAGTGTTGAGTCGGTAGGAGTTTACTTAACGATTCACTTTTAAGTTTCGACCAGTTTTTTCTATGTTCTAGATCTATAGAGTCAAGAACATGGGCTGCTCTGCCTTCAGTAAGATTTACAACAAGCCAATGTTTATACTCATCGGACCAATTAGAAGCCGATGCAGTTCTTTCTAGCTTTCCAAGCCACTCAAGAAAATCTTCTGGACATGTTCCATCACAAGTTTTGAATTGACATGGAACCTTAAACTCTTTTTCCAGCCTTTCAGTGCAATGACTTCTTTGAGATAGCGAAGGACATGGACTGGGTATGCGTGAAGTTTTATGTTCTTTCTTGACTGGTTGAGGTGCTTGCTCATACTCGTCTTCATATTCAAAATTTTTTAATTTTTTTGGTTACTTTAGGCGAAAAGTTGAGTTGACTCTCGAATTTAGTTCGAACATCGTTCAAGTTTTCTTGAAAATTTATCGAAGGAATATTCTCCATTTTCAATTGAATCTGTGGACAGAAACTCAGAAAATGAGTAAATTTTTGAATTTCTGATGAATTTTCATTCGAAGCTTTCTCCATTTTCCTCATTTTATGTTGTAGTCTTATGAATGTTTCACCACACGCTTCATCTAGCTTGTTCAACCCTTGCTCATACTTTATGATGGAAGAATTAAAATTTAGTTTCGTCTCCTCCACACATCCTTTCTTGAGCGAACTCTTCTTCAAATGATCTGTCATAGAATGTAGTTCTTCCAGATCCTGTGATGTGCTACTTTTCAGTACATGGAAATTCTGCTTAAGCTCATCAATCTCAGAAACTAGTTTACCCAGTTTATCTTGAAAATCTTCCTTCAAAAAAGAAATTTTAGAAGCTAGTTCTACTGTACTTTTCTGCAACTTATCTACCTGATTATTTCTACCATTGTTTTCTTTGATTGCTGATAAGCACGGTTCAATATCAGATTACAACTCTACATATGAATCATTCAATATAGCAACACGATCTGATAATTCAGTGAGCCTACTAAGCGCTTCAATTACTGTAAGATTCATCTGATGCATAGAAGCTAGTTCTTGAACATCTTCTGAATTCCCAGACTTCTTTGGCGTAGCCTCTAACAAAGCAGGAGCAGGAGATTCTTTCAATTTAAATACGAAATTATCGACAGTACTCTGTGTAATTCCTTTCTTAGCACTTCTTAAATTATCAGTCACATAATCAGTGAGCTGAGACACTACAGTATCCTTGTCAGAATAGTCAGTTTCCAAGCCGATGTTGTTAAAAATTATTTGATAAATAGGATCATCAAGAGGTAAATTCTTAAGCTGAAAAAATTTGATTCTATTGGTATTCTTGCCTGTGTCCATTTGTAAGGACGATATCAAATGAGGCGTACCACAAACGTAACGATCAAATATGAGTAATAATACGGACAGAAAGGAAATATGATGACCAGCATAAGCTTCTTTTTTAACGATAATGAAAAGACTGGCCAGGTCTGGTTTACTATTGCCAGGTCAGCTGTTGTCTATCCTGGTGCCAGCACCATGTAATATTTTGGTCACCTATGGATAGTAGGGAAGGCTGGACAACCCAGATGGTGTATATTTCATGACCCATTTTCCTAGGGGAGGGATATGAGCCCACCCAAGAAAATGTGGAGAGGCACACGAGTTTCGAACTTTACTTCAGATGATAGGGTCACCTCTACTGAAAACACACAAAAACTAAACAATAAAAATACGAACAAATGACAGATCAATCATAATTATAAGTGAAAATGAAGAAAAACAAATTCATGGGTGGCGAAAACTTGATACAAAAGAATAATAAATGAGAACGGCTAATTTACATACACAATGAAAACATTTTTTTTTGGTGGATCATATTACATATACTTTGAAAGAAAAAACAATTCAAGCTTCAAAGTTGTTAAAGAAAGGAAGAAAGACTAATTCATATCAGCTCACTTCTTTAGATAAACTCCATTTTGTTCCATTAAACAGATTGGTAAATTGTACTGTAACCCCGTCACTCTCGACCATCATCTTATAACCAAGGTTGATGCTGCATTGACCTCAATGTGAAAATGTCTTTTCAATAATGTTGACATTGCAACCTAATATAAGGTATTGTGGTAAAATGAGCTTGAACCCGCCACTGTACACATCTTTTGTTTTAGGGTAGACGTTATGAAAATAAATGGACATGTATTTACCTTCAACCACTACAAATAATGCAAAGTTTTCATCTAACGTGAACTGGTGTCCCATTTTTCAAAATTTGGAGAAGAAATATACTCATACTAAAGAGAGAGAGAGAGAGAGAAACAAGTAGTTTTTGTAACAGAAAAACTGATAAATGTATAAAGTGTTCAAATCTTTAGAGAGTAAAAGGCGGGTTATAAGCATAATAAAATAGCTAGGGCTTATATACTATAGTACTTTATTATTTTACGGCTATGTAAGAGATGGGGTTACAAGCATAATAAATATTCGAGACATTTATCCCACAGTTGTCTGCTATTTTGATGACTATGTAAGAGGCGGGTTATAACAAAAGAAATATTCCAGCTATACGTTCTACAGTAAATGTTTGTTCTAGTATATGTGTGTGGAACCTAGGGAAAATAAATGTGTTTGTGTTTTATAGTAATATTAGAGGTCTAAGCTTGAGAAAATATATGTGTTTATGCGCTATAGTAATCCTCAAGGTCAAAGCTATAGAAAAGATATAGCCACATGCACATGAGCTATAATAGTCCTCAAAGTTTTTCCTCATAAAAAGAAAAGATGGTGCAACAGGGTTATAAACAGCTATTACAGTTCTTTTATAGTATTAAGAATTAAAACAAAAATACTGGAGTTGTACAGTAAAGCAGGTGTTTCAACTGGTTTTATCTGGTTATATATTAGTAAAATAAGCTAAAGAAATGATATGGGCATGTGTTCATGAGTTATAGAAGTCTTTAAAGCTTTCCCACCATAAAAAAGAAAAGAACTATAACAAGGCCATAAACAATAATTAAATCTCTACCATAAAATTAATAGTGTTTGCTAATTTATAAAAAATTTTCCATTATTACTGTATAGGTTTTGGTAAATAGGTTGTTTTCTAGTTTTTTCTATTTCTAGTTTGGATAATCTTTATAATGAAACCTATTTATGAGGATATTACTTCAGACGAAGACAATATACCTATGGAAGATTTAGCAGATATTACTCTGGATGAAGATGAAATGATTGTAGATACTGATTTAGAGAATATTACCTCTGAGGAAGAAGAAGAAGAAGAAGAAAAAACACTTGATAATAATAATATTTTGGATGAAGAAGAAGAAGAAGAAGGAACTATTATAGATTACGATGATGATGAAAATGATCAATACAAAAGTTATACACCTCACAGTTTGGATGAAGAAGAAATTTACGAACCAGTTCAAGTTGGTGGTGGTGGTGGTGGTAGTGGGGTAAAACAAAACCATCTTTTGTTGTAGATGATTTTTTCGAATTAGGTCAGCCCAGTAATGTGAATATTAGACATTTTAATACCAAAGGTCGCGAGTACTCTTTGAACTTTGGTAATACTGAACCTATGGATGATTTAAATGCTCAACTTGTGCCAACATTTCAACATATAGTTGAGCGAATTTGGGAGAATATCGATGATAATGCGCTTATGGGGTTTTCCTTTGACCATCCAGATTTGACAAAAGGTTGCCTTTTGATACTTTTTAAACAAAAACATGCTTTAACAGGTGATTTGATTGTAAACACTCTTGATGCTGTTCTTCAATCAAATGAACAAATACAGATTGATAGCCATCAAGCTACAATTCATACGATTGTTGTAACACCACCTGGGGGTAGCAGTAAGCTAATTAAGTTACCTATGTCCCTACTTATTTACTTACTTACTTATTCACTTGGTTGTGCTTTAACATTTTAAAAACTTTTCCTTTTTCATTTTTTATTTATTTATTTTCTTTTTAAATTTAAGGTATTCACAATGCTCATCAATATTTAAAACATAATGATTTCCTGAAAGATAAATGCTGTATTATTCAAATAAACAACACTGATGATTTATGCTTTGCTAGAGCTCTAGTTGTTGCTAGGGTTAGCTAACCATGAAGGCTCTTGCGGTTTTCATCAATGGGAAAAACTGCAAGCTGTTCTATTACCCTATTATCAAATCAAAATTTTTAACAAAGAATGGTTTGAAAATTTAATATTTAGAGGTTAGAGTTTTTTATTTTTTCTGTTATTGTGTATGCATTTAGAGATTTAAGGACCTGAAGGAACATGTTGAAATGAGACTTGTGTTGAGGTCGAGAAATATAAATAAAGGATTTGATACCAAAAATAGACCTAATCAGTCACTAGCTAATTCACCTAATCAGGCCGAAACCTTAGGTAGAATCAGTTTGCAACAGTTCGGTCAGTCTCCAAATTAACAAAGATCTCCTGCTTTCATCCCGAAGAACTGCAGAAGATACGATAACACCCTGAGCTCAAGTAACTTCAAACCAGGGGCAAAATCAGAAGTCAGGCCGAGAACTGAGTTGTAAATGTAGACTTGCACGCTGAGTGGCTCTCCAGAAATCCGGGGTCTAACCTGCGTTCCCTCCGCTGCGAGTAATCCAAAGGCTGTCGGCCGCGGGTCATTGTATTTAAGGCGGAAGTGCTCCACCACAAATATTATAACAAAATAATATAATATAATGCCCAACCGGGCCGCCGATTTCTTCTTTATATAAAAACAAAACAATTAATCAATGAATGACCAAAAACATAGACGACCGGCATATTTATGCAGGGTGTCTATGCAAATCGGCGTCGGCGCAAAACACGTCGACTTTGGCTACTTCTTCACAACCTGGAGATAGACTATGTCCATCCCTGACAAACACATGTTTTGAATATTTACCACCACGATAACCATTACTCCGTCATTACAAAGATGCCTGTGTTTTTTGACCGTAGTTACTTTTGTCATTATTGCAATCTAGCCTACAATAACAAAGTGGAACATAGATGCAAAAACTTTTGCCCATTGTGTTACAATACACCACCATGTAGCCAATTTAATGCTCGAAAATGTAAAGATTGTCAGCCATATTTTAAAAACGATAAGTGGGTTGCTCGAGACAAGTTTGTTTCTACTCAAAAAGACCAATCGAAACGTCAAAACCCTTGGGTATCTATTTGTGACCATTTCAAAGTGTGCAAGCAATGTGATACACTGGTTCAGTGAGCACATTCTAAACCTCATAATTGCCATTATTTTGAATGCAAAACGTGTAGAAAGAGTGCACCGTAAAAAGGTATTAGATACAGTATAATTATAATTTTTTATTCTTTTAAAATTTTTAAATTTCAGGACATTTATGTTTTACACAACCTGTTGGTAGCAAACAAATTGAAAAAGAAGACGTATTTGAAACAAATGATGATGATGAAGGTGTTAACAATGACAATACATGCCTGGTTGATGATGAAATAGGAATTACCAATAAGTGCCCCATTAATAAAAAATTTGTTTTTTATGATTTTGAGACTATGCAGGAAAAAAATCTACCACAAACCGAACTGGGGGAACTATTTGAACATGAGCCAAATTTATGCACTGTCAATACCGTGTGTGATCAGTGTAGTCAAAGCATAGGAAATTTTTGTTGCAATAGGTGCAGTCAAGGCAAGCATGTATTCAAAGGCTCTACATGTCTAAATAATTTCTGTGAATACCACTTTGGAAAAGGCATGAAAAACATTACAGCAATAGCACATAATTCTCGAGGATTCGATGGACAGTTTATAATGCAATTTTTGTACTGTAATGGTCATCATAAACTAGATATCATTAATTAGGGTAAATTGGTGAATTGTTTTATAGTTTTTTCATTTTCATTTTCATTCATTTATTTATTTTATTTTTCACGTTCAGAATTGATGTGTATCAAAGTAGGATCAATAAAAATTATTGATTCCCTGAACTTTCTTCCAATGCCTTTAGTGGCTCTACCAAAAACATTTGGAATAAGTGAAATATGTAAAGGATATTTCCCGCATTTCTTTAATAGAAAGGAAGATTATGGATATATTGGACCGTATCCTTCACCAGACATGTACTGTTACAATGCTATGAAACCTGCAGCTCCTGCCACATTTCTGGATTAGTATAATGGAAAGCTTGAAGCAGTAAGTTTGCAGAAAAGTATAAAGTTTTGCAATTAGACGTGTGTCATTGTTTAGTGGTGTCAGTTTAACTTCGACAAGGAATTACTTGATTACTGTCATAGCGATGTACAGGTTTTACAGCAGCGCTGAATGAAACATAGAGATATTTTTATGGAAAAAAACAGATGTTGATCCTTTTGAAAAATCAATAACTATCGCCAGTGCTTGTAATCTTGTTTTCTGACATTTATTTTTGAAACAAAACAGTATTGGAGTAATACCATACAAAGGTTATGGTGAAGAAGAAAGACAGTCTCTTATCGCTTTAAAATGGTTGAAATGGTTACCTTGTAAAAATGAAAAACTGTATATTCAACATAAACTTCATGGTGGTGAAGTTAAAATTGGAAAATACAAGGTTGATGGTTTATCAGGTAATTTTGTCTAAAATTTTAAAATTTTAATATTTATCTGTTTGTTGTTGTTGTTAAAGAAACAACTGTTTATGAATTTTATGGTTGTTATTGGCATGGTTGCCCTAAATGTATGAAAAATAGACAGCAGTTAACAAGCGATAACGATACAAAAGCAACTGATGCATATGAATGCACCTTTAACAGGGTTATGGAACTTCAATCAATTGGATATAATGTGGTTGAAATGTGGGAATGGGATCTCTTACAACAACTACATTCAAATCCTGAAATGAAAACATTTTTTGCTACAGTTGAAATACCTGAACCTATAAACCCTCGAGAAGGTAAAATTTTAAAAATGTTCTTTTCCCTTTTGTCAAAAGTTTTTTGTTTTTAGCTTTCTTTGGTGGTCGCACTAACACCGTAGAGCTGTATCACAAAATTAAGTACAATGAAGATCCAGCACCTGCGGAAAAGACCAATTACGTAGATGTGTGCAGTTTATACCCGTTCTTCAACAAATCTGGGAAATACCCTAAAGGTCATCCAAAAATCTTTATGGAAGGTTTTGAAGAGGTCAACTCAACTTCCCAACCCTATGAAGGATTGATCAAATGTATGGTTTTACCACTCTGCAATCTCTTACACCCCGTTCTGCCATATTAGCATGGTGGTAAACTGTTGTTCCCTTTATGCAAAACTTGTACACATACTTCGCAAAAGACCACTTGTGAACACAATGACCAAGACCGTGCATTAGATGGCACATGAGTTATGATAGAATTATACAAAGCCTTAGAGAAAGGATATAAGGTTTATTGTTACTGTAATAATTTGCTTTTTGTATGCAGATATTTTTATCTTTGTTTTAGATCCTCAAGATTTTTGAAGTCCGGCATTATGATAACATTGAGCAATATCATCCAACCAAAAATCCTGATGGTGGTTTATTCACACAATACGTACACTTTTATGAAAATGAAATTAGTAAGTTTTGAGTTATGTGAATGTGACAGAATTTGATAGTAATTTTTATAGGAGAGTGATGGTTACCCTGGTAGAGCTCAGACAGATGAGCAAAAACATGAATACAAAATGGAGGTCTACACTCGAGAGAATATTTTGTTGGACCATTCACAAATTTGGAAAAACCCTGGAAAGAGAGTTTTAGCAAAGCTAATGTTAAATTCGTTTTGGGGAAAGGTAACTTTGCATATTTTTTGTATTTATTTATTTAACTATTTTATGTTTTTTAGTTTGGTCAGCGAAACAATATGGATAAGGCTATTATCCACAATGTGCCTAAAGAATATTTTGAACTCGTAATGAATGTTATCAACATTATTGAAAATGTTAGACTAATCAATGAGCAATTGGTGTCAACGACCTATTGTCAAAATGACGATTTTGCTGAGGTTATGGGGAATACTAATGCCGTTATAGCAGCTTATATGACAGCTCAAGCTCGACTGAAGTTATATTCTTACATTGAACGATTAAAAAGTCAAGTATTGTATTTTGACACAGACAGCATTATTTACTTGTCAACCGTTGACAAACAACAATATCAGGTAACCACTGGTTGGTGCCTCAGGGAAATGACTGACGAATTACGTGAATATGGCCCTGGATCTTATATTAGGGAATCCCTCAGTGGAGGCCCTAAAAATTATGCTTACAGACTGTACAGTCCATCTACCGACCAATACCCTCACATGATGAAGGTTCCCAGTCTCACTTTGTCATCAGATGCTATGGAAAAAGTTAATTTTTATTTGCTTCACCGAATGGTTTTTGCTTTTGTAAAAAACAATGGACAAGAAGAAGTAAATGTGCACAGTCTTCCTATTGAGCATCAACAAGATCGTGAAGTTGGTACCCGTAAAACTTTGAAAAAATTTCGTGTAGTATATGATAATTGTATTTTGACATGTAATTTTTGTACATTTCCTTATGGTTGGACTAAATGATTCTTACAATAAAGCAAAAATGTTATATCCATTTAAAATTTTTTTCTTTTGATAGGTCAAGATTTTTGAACTCTCCAAATTTTCTACATGCTTTTAACACCCTGCTAATTCCAGCCATTTTTCTAAAAAAGACCTTCTTGGTCATTTTTGGCAGGTAATCAACTTTATATGCATGCACCCGTAAGAGTAATGTTTCATCGCATATAGACTCTTTCGAGATTTTACTCATAAAACAGACCATTATTGACCAATCTGACAACTACTGACTGGAAAGAACATTCAGGAATGGGACCTACAAACATATTTACGCCTGCAGGTAGCACCCTTTTGTCAAAGGGGGTCCAGGGGTGCAAATTTTTGAAAGACTTCCTCTGCCCATGGCATTTTTTATACATGCTTTCTTTTCATTTCTTTTTTATTTTTTGTTCATTTTAGTTTTCCTTCCTCCATTTTGTGTTCATCACCAATTTTCCTTTTTCCACCTACAGTAACATGCTTATTACCCTAACTCCACAATTACCATAATCCAAAAATTACCGTAATTCTACTATTAATGGTAACTCTAAAACCTGTATGCTTAACCATACCCCCTATAAATCAACAAAAAATTGAGGGTATATGTTTACTATACCCCCTATAAATCAGCCAAAAATGACAAATTATAGGGGGTACACAAAAGATAGGGATATGCTTAACCATACCCCCTATACGGGCCGTGTTACTACTCTCGTTGCATGCAGAAGACCATGCTCTATAAGCAGGTATGACAAAAATTTTCTAATCCCTTGCTTTACACTTTTTAATCTATTTTAAAATGCTAAAACAGTAGTCCAAATAACGGAAGAAGTCTTTTGGGGTCTTTTTTGGACACCTTCCCATGGATGTCACGCAATTTTTTTCTGATTTCTGTGGCCACTAATGTCTGACATGTTGTGATAAAATTTCAATCAAATTTATATACTGTTTTTTGGGAGCTCTAGGTGTTTGCACACTCTGAAGGTTGATACAAAAATGCTGTCTAATGCTACTAAATCTGCCATTAAAGGGATGCAGGAATATTTCAAAGCCTTTAGATTAGAGGACTAAAAAGAAAGGATGTGAGTCGAATCACTGGTTAAATGTAATGGATCAATTTACAATGGTTCCATGTCACATTTTTCTGATTAATGTATAATGTGTTTTTGCTCTCATTTTGTACGAAATTTTAGTTTATGTTTTCTTTGTCTGTTTTTGACCAGAATACAGCATCTTTCTTAATTCTTCAAATATGTAAGTTAGGTAATGCTTTATTTGTTCCTGTCTTGCCTTCATTGTTAGTCGTGAGAAACATCAAGTCTATACAATAATAACCATTACAAAAATACCTATTCAATATGGGCCCTGTGCAAACAAGGCCCTATCTTATTATCTCATCAAAACTCGTGCAAAGGCCCATAATACAAAAAACGAACCCTGTTTCACACCACCTGACGTTAGCCTGACGAAAATACAGCAGATGGTAGTAGATTACAGTGCCTTTTCAATTAGACCCCGGAACCATGAGTTTTTTGGTATGGTTATGGTTATGGTTAGGAGCCACAGTGATGGTTACAGTTATTTTCCCTGAACTTATCTGCAGTTACAGTTATAACTGTGAGTTTTTCTTATGGTTACGGTTATAAGTGCGGTTATGAATGAGAAAATATGTGCATTACAAAATTACTTATTCAAAAACAAGACTACAAAAAAGCACGGTTTTTTGCAAAAAACTAACATTTCATTCAAATTTAAGCAACAAAACTAAGTAGGAGTCGCTATGAGCCTTTTGTCCATAATCAAAATTTTCCACACTACACACAGGAACACCAAATAATAGTACGGTTTTTGGACAATTTTCTTGCTTGAAAAGGTGCACCTTATAGCAACTATTTTAGCCCATTGCCTTCAAAGCCTAACATCATCTCATTTTTTGAATACTTTCTATGGAACCCATTAACACATAAGGCATGGCATCTCTACCAACAGCCTAATTTAAAATTCCAGAAAAAGTCTCTTTTGTTGTCCTATAAAATTAGAAGAAAAAATGCTAGAGCTTTTATTTGAGTGCATGAAACGTTTCAGTGAAATAAAAGTAGCATGCTTTAAAATATGTGTAATTATGGGATAACCACCAATAATATGGATAATTAAGCTTAAAACCATGGCACAAAGTTTTTACGGTTAGCAGTTATGGTTAACCAGGGTTATGGTTTGACCATCTGGGGTCTATTTTCAATAAAGCAGAGTATCCGAATGACTCTTGCCATTTTTCTGAAAATAGATTTCAAACAATGACTCGATTTCAAAAATTTAATAAAAATTTTCAAAGTTATCGATTTTTCATTTCTCCGTTCAGAAACAATCAAGCCTAGATCAATAAAAATCTATCAGGACTTCGAGCCACAGTTTTTTATATAATATATTGGATATAGAGACATCCTTGTAACGCCCGATTTTCACTATACTTTTACTTGCTTCAATTCGCTTGATTCCCAAAGTCCTTGAGGTGACACACGATAAAATGATACAGAATACAATATGAAAATAATGGTAACTGAATGAAATACAATATCACCAACTGCTTACAATTGGTTTCTACGGTAACACACACGATTTTAGATGATTACTCTAATGTTGTGCAGGTCTTTTCTTAGGAGTTTAAGAAAAGATAGAGGCTTCTGATCTGAACTGACCTGTTAGAACTACTCCCTTGGCTAAGCCTCGGTGATAGTGCAACAGTCGGGTTCCCTAGACCTACAACAACGCAGATTACTTCAACTTTAAATGTGGGGCCTCACCAGAGAGCTCCGCAGTCTCCTAGATGAGACAAGGAATCCCCTCAGGGATGGACTTACTTGGTTGGATCTCCTAATGGGTTTTCCAAAGCCTGCTGACTGCAAGCTGGCACCTGGGTTGGCCCTTCGCTCCTGTCGGTCAGATGAATCTAAATAATAAATAATAAGTTTAGCAATAAAAACCGACGAACAATAAAAAGAATGTGGATTAACCACTATTATTAATATGCAAATATTAGACGTAAATGCTGGGAGTATTTTACTGGGCACCAGCAATATAATTTTCAAGGATAAAATAAAAACATATAATAGTGAAAAGAATGATTTCACTATCACTTTTCTGTCTTTCTTTGGCGCTCCACTTCTATGCAAAAATGTCTGCACCACTGGTCGTCCATTTCTTCAATTTGCATGGCAATTTCCCAATGGGGCTTGTCATCAACAGGGTGCCCAACATCCCTCGGGCCTCGAAACCAACCTACGGGAGGTAGAGAAAAAGTTTTGGCTGGGTTACCCCGGCATTAGAAAAATAACCAAAAATAATGTTTATTGTCTGGCTGACTCCCGTTTTCACAGTCTGTCTCACTCGGACTCCGGTAATGGTCGTTGGACACAACAAATACCAAGGATTTTGCAGCAATGGCTGGCAAGTGATGCCCATTTTGACCTCGGCTTTGATGGAATACCTCCCATCCTAAGGAGTTTGACGATGATGTCAGCATCGGCTGCTGTTTTTTAGCTGGTGGAAGTCTAGGCACTTTAAACTTACCTGGGCTCTTGGCAGCTGTTCGCTGATACTTATCAGCTTGTGCTCTGTCATCGCCTGGTGCCTTCCTTTTTACGCCCATTTGGTTTAACCTTTGCGAGCCCATAAATATGTACTGATTAAAGGCCGCAATGTAGAATTCATCTACTTGGTTTCCCTGGGCTTTGACAACCAGTTGTCTGTTCGCAAATGAACACGTCTGGGCATACCACCTACCTATTGCCGTCGGCGTGATTGGAGCAAAATCCAGCTGCAAAAATATCATCAGGGTCACGTACCTGATGGCCGTAAAGACCTCTGAAGTGTCATATTCCTGAAGCCACCTGGGAACAAGAGCTAAAATTATCCATTCCCAAATTTCTTCAGGGATGCATTCTCCATCGAACATAAATCGGCCCTGCATTTCGAATTGTTGGCAGTAATTCTCATGAATCTCGGCCATGGCATCATAGACCATTCTGTATATAATAGGCTGTTCCTGGCAGTCAAAGGCGAAATAATTGGTGACCTCTGGATTTTCAAATGAGATCAGCTTAATTAGGTGCCTTTGCTCCCTTTGCCATTCCCAATAGTGAACCAGAGTCGCCGCTAATTGGCCAGGAGTGACAAACTGCTGTGGTTCCCTTGCGGGTTTATTAACCACCACATTCAGTTTGACCTTCTTGATCAATTTTTCCTCTGATTCAAAATCGGGCTTTACCAACATGCTTCCTGCAGGTTTACTACTTTTGGTGGTATAGCTTCTGGGAACGAACTTACATTTGCTAGAAGATGTACTAACCTCTCGGCCAGTTTTCGATAAGATTCGCGTTTGAGTGTATGAGGCAGTAGATGCTGTTGTCCTATCTGATTTCGTTTGGCCTTTGGAGGTCTCCGTTCTTGTTTGACTTTTGGCAGTCTCCATTCTCGTTTGACTTTTTGAAGTCTCTGTTTCCGACTTTTGACTTGTCGAAACTTCTGGGGTTGTGGTTTCTTCGGCCCTATCGTAGGCATCATTTTTGGAACCGATGATGGGCGTTCCTTGTTGCTGCTGATCTTGAGCTGCAAGTCTACCTGCTCTGGCCTTACTTAGCCTTTGCCTACGTCTTACCTTCTCTCGGCCTAAGTGTCGGATAAATTTTTCTGACATACCTTCAGCCAACATCTGCTGAACTTTTTGGGGCAAATACACTCCAGGGATTCCTTCCTGAGTGATCTTTCCCCATTTCATCAGCTCTGTTGCTGCTATGGCTGAATCTGAGCTATCATGGGCCAAAGCCTGCTCCTTCAACCTCTTTTGAAGTGCCCTCTGACGCAGGAATTCCTGCTGCACCAGTCTTTTCTGCTCTTGAATTTTGGCCTGAAGGGCCTCTCGCCTCGCTTGCAGATCAGAATCTTGAGCATCTTTAGCTCTGACAGGTATCTCCAGTGATGCTTCTTTGCATCTTATCCAGTCTGACATCTATTCCCGACATTTTGGTTGCTGCTTCGTCTATTTGAGTTTGGATTTTTTCTCCTCAATAGCCTGTTGCTGAGTTTTGGCCTCCATCGAGTCTTTGTTCTCCGATTTCTGGCCCTCAGACTCCAGAATTTCATCTTCTTCTTCCTCATCCTCCTCCGAACTGGACTCAGAGTCTGAATTTTGTATCTTAGGCAACAGTTGTTTCACTTTAGCTGGCAAAACAGCTGGTGCCCGAGGTACAGATTGCATGATGGTGACCACTTCTGGTTCAGGCTCTGCCAGCTGCTGTACCTGAGGTACTGGAGTCGGCTGTGCCACGGCTGGTTGCGTTGGCAGCAGCACCAGGACTACTACGGCAGCTGCTTGCGTAGCAGCAGTGTCCAAAGCTGGTTGTTTCACTTTGACCACCGGTGCTGGGGCTTGCAGCTGTACTTTAACCTGTCCCGACCCTCCAGCTTACGCTGTTTGGGAAGTTGAGGGACGATTCAAAGGTAATTTAGAAATTAACTCACCAGCTGGGGTATAAGTTAATGTATACCCAGGCATATCCAAAGCAATTTTCCTCTCCCGGAAGCTTTTACTGACAAATTCCGGTCTGAGTTCGAGTGGATTTCGCGGTGCGTAAGCCGTTGGATAATCAGTTGGTTGTGCGTCTTCGGTCATAGGATACCGCAATCCCGGCGTTAAAGTCTCAAAACCTATGTAGTAAAAAGTGATGCAATAATACGGATTTACCTTATAGGCTTCATCCTTCAATAATGATTTATCATCACCGATTTGTAGAATTTCTTTGGCTTCTCTGAATCGCAGGGCGACAAACCGAAACTGATTTTGCCACAGGTATACCCCTTTCTTGGTTGGATTTGGGGGTTGCGACGGTGGCAACGAGGCTGCTAACTCTAAATAATAAGCCAGGTGGTCGCCTGACTTCCAGGACATGCGTTTGATCATCTCCTGGCCTTCTCTAGTATAACTATTTAAAAAGTTATAATTTAGCAGCGCGTTAGTTTCATAATCGCACTTGGCTCTTGAATGAGGCCATGCCAAATGATAGGCCAATGGCATGAATTTGCAGATCTGCTCTAACTCCAGAAAGTTTCGCTCATCTAGCATACTTGATATCTTGGCCAAATTTTGGGTGTAAAAGTTTGTGCTGTAGACTTCCTTATGGCCATCTATACCCACTGGGTAATGATTACTACATGAAAACACTTCTTGTGGGATGTCATCAGGCTTCCCGGCTTGCTGCCAGTATAGCTCAGCGTTTTCATAAAGAGTCAAAGATATCTTACATTCTAAATCATAAAAGAATCCACCTGATTTGAGATTTTCCAAAATATCTTTGGTGATGGTGACCCAGTCTGGTATTTGTACGGCCTGGATTTCATCAGGATCACTGTCTTCTGTGTACTTGTCGTCTTTTAGTGGTTAGCTATCTCTCAGGAGTAGCGGGTAAGAACCACTTGGCAATTGAACGCCTTGAGGACGAACGGGGTTACATTCCGTAGGTGCGGTATTATAACCGGTGTTATTTCCCTGCATTTGTACTGCCCAACAGTTATACATTTCACATTTCATCATATGGTACACCTTATTCGGCTGTACCTGATCCGTTTCCATTACTGGGGAACCTAGCCCCATTTCTCTATTCACCTGCCCTGGTATTACTGAATATTGCTGCAAAAAATGAAGGGCTACAGTGTTGATCTGCTTGGGATCAATCTTGTCATGATCGAAAATCTGTATTTGCATGAGCAGCTGATGGGCCATGCCATAGTGAATCGCAGCAAACATGACCAATAGTGAATAATACAAGTCTAGAGCTGCGTACCTAAGCTCTTCCGGCAATATTCCTTTCTTGGCAAACCAATCACAGTTCGCCTTTAGTGAAAAATCATACTGATAGGGCCCACATCTATTAGGTAAAATTCCATGAACAATCCCTTTAACCGAAAGGTTTCGAGACAAATACCCATCTGAAAACATTTTTTCTCTAGGTTAACCCCTACCATGGTCAAGGCCAAATGGTCTAGATCAAAGTATCGACCCTTGGTCTTCCTTAGATGTTCCCGTAATGGGACAGTTTTGTCCCTATCCTTATTGTCTGGCCCTGAACCACATACATTATAGATACTTACCAAATCCTCCCATACCAAATATCTGGCGAATAGCATGTTGGAATTCAGGGAATCATGGAGGCTTGCCCATTCCTTGACCATTAAGGTTGTGGTATCAATGACATATGTCTGGCTTTGGTGAGTGCGAAGCTTACGTATTGGGCAAATTCTTTTCCCATCCGATTGTCGACCTCTCTCATCTTGAACAAGGCAGCAACTTTATCGTGATGGACCTTTTCGACGTCAAATCCACAAACTGGTTGTCCTTTGAAGATCAATACTTCTTGGATAAAGTGGAGTACTTAGCTAACTTTCCCTATGTCTACCATATGTGGTTCCTTGGGATTAGCTGGCCCGTATCCAAAAGTGGCTTTAAACCACTGATCCAGTTCTTGGATCCTTACGACCCTTTTGACGTTGTAATCTGAACATTGAAAGATACTATTAATTTTAGTACTTATTCCCCTTTTTTCAGCGTCTGCTTTGGGTCTAGAGCACACCAGCACCACAACAACAAGCCGATTAAGTTTCATAGAAAATAAATTAGTGCAGGCTTGTTGGGTGAGCCACTGATATACAAACATTGAGCTGGTAGGCAACTAACACCTTACCAAATCTTACCCTTGCTACCTCTATATGTTGGGGAGGGTAGACCTGATCCGATTGTCCACCACTCGATCGGACACCAATCTCTGACAAGCTGCTTGAGCGACCAACTATGCTCCAACTACGCTTAGTATTTACAATTTTTATAGCGCTCGAGATTGATAATTTTTAATGATTTTGATATCGAAAAAGTGATATAATTTGATTTGAAAATAATTTATTTTTGATGAATTTTGATAAAAAATTTTGGACGGGCTGAACTCAAAGTTCTAGGTTTCCTTTGAAACGTCTAACTCTCACTGACATCAGGTATATTTCCAAGTTTGGAAATTCCTTGATTGGCTATGAGTTTCCGATTCTCGGTACTCCCGTTTTTCGTTCCCTCTAAGTTCTAACCTCGTCTCCCCTTTGGGACGACGAGCTCGTCTTCCAGTGACTTCCGGGCATTTCCTGTGGTTTCCAAAAGTTTGATAAAATTAAGTTCCAAACTTACCATCAATGAAGAAAAACTGGTTATCTTGCCAGTGCTGGGCTCTCCCATATTCAATGTGGCGCTCTGAGTGTGACCCTCACGTGTCAGAGCTTGTTGGCGGTATGGCTGGCCCTTTCCCATTTCTTTTCGTTTCCAAATTTTTTCTTTCTTTCGAATAATAAAATTTTAAAGTATAAAATTTTCTGAATGCTGAAAAAGTTTAATCTAGCAGTTCTGCTAATTTCCTTTTTATGTTCGATTTGGGGAATGTTTTACTTCTTCCTTCCGATGGAAGTTTAGAAATCAGATAAGCCGGGGCAGCTATAATTAATCTTGAAAAACGAAAAATTTTGAAAATTATTTTTCGGAAAAATGGCAAAAAATATTTTGGGTTGACACTTTGGTCTAAAATTCCAAAGAATTCTTCCCAAAGTCTGAAATAAATAGAAAAAGTTTTACAAAATAAATAGGAGTTAAGCATTCACAATAAATATTACAAAATATTACATATTATTTCTTAAAATAAGTACCTAGGCGCGATTATGTACACAAATAAAATAAAAAATCAGCGCGAGATCGCGCATAGATTCACCTTGGGCGAATTTCCAAATGATTTCATTTGTTTTGCGCTCCAGTCATAACTGTTTGCGCCATATTGGAAAGTGGTGTATTTTCGTCACATGGCGCATCCTGATTGGCTCGCGCTATTCGTGGCAAGACCCTAGTGGTCTTGTAATGAAAATGTTTCAACCTGCTGATTGAAACAATTTGGCGATTTAGCAGGTTGTCCCAATGTACGATGGTGACAACATTTTCTGCTCCTTGCCAAATGTGGGTAACTATGAACAGACCAGACCATGGTAGTCCTAACTTTTTCTGCTTGTCTACTTCTAGCAGAACCCAGTCCTTAATTTTGAACCCATGTTGTTTGGACTTCTTATGGAAGTATTTCTTCGATTTTTCGGCAACACTCTAGACATTTTTAGCAATATCTTCGTATAGGTTGACTAAATGACTTGTCAACACATATTTATATGCCTCTGCATTGCTGTCGGCATTACAATATCATATGCTTTCGACAAGTTTAACCCGAAGGTTGCCTCGTGACCTCTGAGTAGTGAAAATAGGGATTGCCCCATTGCTGCATGTGGCGTGGCATTATAGGCAAACACCACAGCTCTCAAATATCTTGGCCAATTATCTTTTTCCTCAATGGCCACTTTTCTGAGCTGCTTGATGAGTGTCTGATTAAACCTCTCCACCATTCTGTTTCCTTGAGGGTGGTACGCTGGTGTGTAAATTTTTTGACACTCCAATAACTTGCAGATTTCTTTCATCAGATCTGAGGTAAAACAACCTACTCTGTCACTGAGTAATCTCCGTGGAGTCCCTGTGTCTAAACACAATTGCTTTTAGAAAAGTATGTACAACGGTGCTAGCTGACTGATCTGGGATCAGTTCAGCTTCAACCTACTTTGTAAAATAGTCCTGGAAAACTATGACATACGGTCTCTTCTCACTTAGTGGAGAAATACCCATGATATCCACTGATTCTATGTCAAAGGGATCTTGTGGAATAATTGGTATCAGTGGAGGAATTTGGGTGCTTCTCTGATTAGCCATTTGACATACTGGACAAAACTTTATCCAGTGCCTGACATCCTTTTCAATTCCAGGCCACCAGAACTATTTCTTAATCATAGCAAAAGTCCTTTTGAACCCCTGATGAGTCATCATTACGGCACGGTGGTACTGGTGCAAAGTATTGTCCCTTAGGCAGGATGGGACAACCATTTGATCATCCGATCCCTGTCCGGCTTTGCAGTATAACACTTCATTCTGGATGTAAAATCCACTATGATACTTGGTAGTCCCATTTGGACCCAATCTATCAAAGTAAGGTTTTAATACCTCATCTTTTCTCTGCAAGAGGGCCATGAGATCATCTCTAATGAGCCCTTTTGGCAACTCAGTTTCTTTGGGGTCTGCCAAAGTAAATTCTGGTTCTTTTTCCAGGTATAACCGGGTAACTCTTTTTTCATTACCTTTTTCCTGGTTTCCCCTATTTACTACTTCTTTACCCTGATCGCCATCAGGCTGGACCTGAGCCTGATTACCTTTATCCACTTCTTTCACCATGCTCCTCATAGTTACAGCATTTATCAAGTTTGCTGGCGAAATTGATTCTGGATCACCCTTTAAATTGGTAAAGCCCTTCCTGGCATATGAAAGCAGTTTTCTCCTTGCTTTCTTCATCCATTGGCACTTGCCAATACCCTGACTTGAGATCTAAGGTGGTATAAAACTTTGCTTTACCTAAACAGTCTAGATAATCATCCATTCTTGGAATGGGATATTTATCATCCTTGATAACATCATTTATACCCCTAAAGTCCACTACAGGTCGCTTGGTACCATCCTTTTTATCTACAAGAAATAACGGAGCTGCCCAAGGCGACTTTGATGGTTCAGTTACACCCTTTTTGAGCATATCTTGGACATGCTCACGAACATGTGGCTGTAAATTAGTGGCAGTCCTGTGGTACCTTTTTGCCACAGGTGCTGCATCGCCTGTATTTATTTTACAGGTTAAGTAGGGTGTAGTAGTTGGAGGATCATTGGGCAAGCTGAACACGTCTCTATATTTTGTGAGACATCGTAAAGCTTGTTCCAATTGTTCAGATGGTATGTTGGATTTAGCCAGCATACTGTACAAAGCTTCCTTGAACTCTTTCTCATCCGATTGAGTCGAATCAGGTCTAGCTTGGACTGCACAGGTTTGCAGCTTCTCCATATCCTCAACTATCTTCCCCTTTGGTTGATCTTGGTTATCCGCATCATACAACACTGAATTAGTATGGCCAATTATTTGATTACCTTTCAAATGGCATCCTGATCCTGTGTTGTTGGATACCATAACTACAAAATCATCTTTCGTACCATCTACTATGGTACTATCTATGTGGAACCTTTTTTTTCATTTTCTTCAGATTCTATTATGATTCCATTCAGGCGATTTTTGCCTACCTTATCCCAAAGCTTTGCTCTCAGAAGTATATCCATACCACTAGGTAAGTAGATTGGATTCACACTCACCACTGGCACCGATACGTTTAGCAGACAAATCTTTGGCTGACACTGGTCGGCAGCACTCGTTGTAGATTCCACAGCACTCCTGGTCATGACCTCTCCACAATTCATTTGGGGCTGGTCTGGCATAACGTATATCCTCTGCTGAGGGTTGTTGAGCATCATCATCCTATTCCTGAAATCTATTATGGCTCCTACCTGAGGATGAGCCAAAAAATCTGTTCCCACAATCACGTTTTCACCTGCTTCAGGAATTACAATTGCTTTTACGGGGAACTGTCCACACAATGTATCCATCCTGAATTGGATATACCCTTGGGCTTGGACTGTCTTACCGTTGGCTACAGTAATGTTCAATATCCTCGGATATTCCGTGTAATCTGGGCCCAAAGTTTCTTTTAGAAACTTAGCTGACATTACAGTACACTGAGCTCCTGTGTCAATTAGAGCCAATGTCTTACGACCTCCAATAACAACCTCAATGTCTAACGGGGCTGTTCTATGGTATGTATCCAGCAAATGTTGTTCCTGAATGCTAGCTGGTGTGCCTCTCTTTACTACTTGTACTGATAGTACTACACTTTGTGGCGCAATTGCATTCATTTGTACAATGCTACCTAATACCACATTAGGACAATTCACTCTCTGATTTACTTCGCCCAAAGGATTCATTTGTGATTGCCTTGCAACCATTACACTAGAATAATCCTTCTGGGGCTGCTGATTTGTGAATTGACCCTGTTGGAGAGTCTGAGTCGGTCCCGTAATAGCCTGTGGTGGCTGAGGTGACTGTAATGCAGCTTGCTGCTGGTATTGCTGTGTTGTTGGAACTGCTTCTGCAGTTCTTTTTTCTCTTGAATTCCAGAAATTCATTATAATCGGAATTCTGTTGGTAACTCTCATGGATATCCTGATAACCTGAATAGCCGATGTTATATGCACCTCTGCCTCTACTATTAAAATTGGCATTCGGGTAACCTCCTCTATCTCTATAGTTACCTCTTGCAAAACTGTTGAAGCCTCAACTGTTGAAGCTAGGGAAGCTGGCTCTGCCTCTGCTCCTGTGCTCTGACAACACTTTCAATGTCCTGCAGTGTGCAGTATTATGTGTTATGTTCTTGTGGAACTCACACCATGGCTTTGTCAGATCTCAGGAAACTTGACCTCCCTGGCTGGTGCCGGGTATGGCCACATCAGACCGATTTTCCACTTGCCTATTATCAACTTTTTGCTGAAGCTGGTTGAACCTTTCAACCAGTTGTACCATCTCTTTAGAAATTTTTAATAGAAGAGATTCTTTCTTACCTTTTTTGGTCTGAGCCTTAGGGGCTTCCTAAACTGGAATCTCCTCTATTTCAGGAGAATCACTCCTTGACCTTTGGGTCTGGGCTGGTACCTGATTACCTACAGTTTGATGTGGTTGCCGAAACCTTTTTCTCTGGTCCTAATGAAATCCTTCTGACTGATTTCTAGCAACTACGGCAATCTCAGGATCATGCCCACTTGGCATACCTACTTCATTAATAAGGATAAGATACTGCTGTGTACCCTTAGGTCCGTATCTCCGAAAGGCATTCTTGTACCTGCATTCAATATCATTAACTTCAACTGCTAAGTCATACCAAGTTCTAAAGGTATGCTTGGTATTTTTCAATTCAGATTGAAAAGTGGGATCACTCTTGTATACAAAGGTGTCAATGATCAGCCTCTGTTTTGACTGATAGTCTAAATCACCTTTGACTAGTTCCACTAGTATACTAACCCTTTTTAAAAACTCCACAGCCTGTTCATTGGGTCTTTGTTGGATCTCGAACAACTCCCTGGTTAACATTTCCAGGTTACACTCAGGTGCAAAGACATTTATAATGGCTCTCCTGGCCCCTCTATAGGTCATGTTGTCACCTACAACAGCCTTCGGTCTACCTTTAGAAAGCCTCAGCAGTGCTGGCTGACTTGGGTGTATCCCTATGGAATTCCCCTTCAAGTGCTGTTAAAAAGCCAAGAACCTACTGATTTACCATACTCTCATCTAAAAGTTTACTTAGCACACCTTTAACGATATTCCTAACAACAGTCTCTTGTTTCAAATTATTTGTTGGCATTTCTCTCTGATCATAAGCTGCTGTTAACACTGGATCAAGATCAGAGTTGAGAGATTGCAGCACAACTCGATTTGGATCTCATTGAGGTGGTACACCTCCTTGATCTGATGGTATATTGTCTCTGTCAAACCTATAATCCCTGTATGGGAAACATGCCAGTTGATCTGGTCCAAGGGTATTTGGATCAACTATGTTTCCTCTACCATCATAGACCACTCTTGTTAAAGTTGGATCCTGCGAAGCTATCTGATTTGAATTCCTGAGGTCTGCCGATTGCTCAGCTCCCTCCAATGGAAGATCCCTAGCTGAACCTCTCCAACTTTTGGGCTCAAAGTTGAGTCTTTGCTCTTCATCAATTTCAGGCCTATTACTAGGCCCTGCGCCTGCATATTTTTCAGCAAAGAGACAGTTGTCTCTTTTTGCACCCCTATTACATGGTCTAACCTGTCTATCCAGCTCCTGTCCGCGACTGTCGGCTTACCTTTTATTGTCCTTGGTGGCGGCATTCGCGATGATGTCCAATAATGCTTTGACGGTCCCTTTCAGTTCGCGTAGCTTTGTGGCCAACTCTTGCGTGGACATTTCGGGAGCTCTTTCCTGCGAGGGAATCACCCACGATCCTGTGGCATCCTCTCTAATCCTCCTTCGATTTAGGGATCCACTTCATTCAAATTCAGTCCAAATTCAGGCATAATAACGTCCCTCTTTGGTCCTGCTAATATTGAAGTTTGGCAGTGACCTTTTCAAATTTCGGGGCCGCGGTCCATCAGCATCTGGGTTGGGATTCGTTGGGCCTGCCTCTTGCTGATCGATGGCAATCACTGGTGGGCAGTCAATTGGTACACCCGCATCTTGGGGGGTAAAATGTATTGCTTGTTGTAGCAATGGTTGAACCCTCGCCGGAGTTTGATCTGGGATCACTGGGTCCGGAGCAGCATGCCATTGCTGATCTCCGTCTCCCAAATTTAGCAGATTCCCAGCACTCGCCACTCTGGGTGGTGATCTTTTCAAAGTATTACCTCTCGGTATCCTTTCATTAGGCATTTTGAATCCTGCTAACTTTCTGTAGAAACCTGGAGGATTTTCTTTTCTCTTAGTCTGACTAGGAAGGTCCATGGTGAGGAGTTAAGAGCCACCACTTTTTGTGCAGGTCTTTCCTTAGGAGTTTAAGAAAAGATTGAGGCTTCGGGTCTGAACTGACCTGTTAGAGCTAATTCCTTGGTTAAGCCTCGGAGATCGCGCAACAGTCCATTTCCCCGACCTGCAACAACAAAGATTACTTACTTAGATGAGACAAGGAATCCCCTCAGGGATAGACTTACTTGATTGGATCCCCTAACAGGTTTTCCAGAGCTTGCTGACTGCAAGCTGGTGCCTGGGCCAGTGGCCCTTCGCTGTCGTCGATCAGTCAAATCTAAATAGTAAACAAATCTGTTAAACAATAAATTGGACGAAATATAAAAAGAATGTGGATTGACCACTAATAATATTATGCAAATATAAAACGTAGATACTGGGAACGCTGGACGCCAGCTGTTATTACGAAAAATAATATAAAGTTGACAATGAATAATCACTATCACTTTGGTCTTTCTGTGGCCCTCCATTTCTATGCAAATGTTTGCGCCGCTGGTCGTCCAATTTTCTCGATTTGCATGGCAATTTCCTTATGCTGCTTGCCATCAACAGGGTGCCCAACATTTAAACTTCTTTATTATTTTAGTGAAAATAAAGATGCAAGGAAGTGGGATGATGAATTCGTGGTCAAAGCCCATCCTCGGGGTCTTTGTGTACCCCTGACCTATTTTGATAGTTTTTGTTTTTTTTTTGTTTTTTTTTTATTCATGTTACTAGTTTGCCAGTGTTCTGGGTGCCGTTTTCAATTGTATTTTGTTATTTGTACATATTTACTGTAATTTTTCTTTCAAGTAAAATAAGTTTCAAATTCCACATTGAACAACTGATAACTGAGTATAAATAGAATTTTAAGACCCAAAATGAGTGGACATTTTCAGCCATGCTGTAAAACATTCAACTACAGACATATTTTGTAACTGTTTTCGAGTGATCCGTTGTGGATCCAGGTCAGATAACTCAAACTTTGAGCCAAAAAATGCACTAAAAAAAATTCGAGTCTGAATACATGATGCAAACATATGCACCATAATGACGAAAAATTGTAGTCTGGGTCAGAAAAAAATGAAAAAATTGGAAAAAATTTGGTGTAGGTCAAAAAATATATAAGAACATTGATCCAGATCAAAAAATGGGATGTGGACCAAAATGTGAGTATGTGACGCAAAAATACTCATCAGGACGACAAAATTTGATCTAGATCAAAAAAATTTGATCTGAATAAATAAAAAGTGATGCAGATCAAAAAAATTTGATCAGGTTCAAAAAAAATGATCCAGATCCAAAATTTGGGTTCCCGATCAAAAATTAATACATAGTAGGCCGATCCATCAGGGGTGATATGTGACGAAAATCCGTGTTTTAGACGTATTCCTGATGGACCTGGATCAGTCCACTGATCCATTGTGATCGGCCGCGATCCGTGTTTTAGGCACTCAAAAACCATATTTTAGGAGAAAATACCCCAATCCGTCGAGATCCATGTTTTAGGCACCCGATCTGGATCCATCGGCCCGATCCGTGTTTCAGTTATACCCAGAACGCCTACCATATGTGCACTATTGATAGTGGATGATTGGGATGCAGGAGCGCTTATCTAGTGCACCAGTGCTACATAGTGCACAAATGCTGCCATAGTCACGAGCATACATGCACAACATAGAAATTCTGCTGGGGTCAGCCTGGACAGGGGATGGAATACAAAAATTTTTTTGTCCCCCATAATGAAGAGGGTGGTCTTACAAAAGGTCTTCTAACATCCAAACAGCATATTCCTACACCTATATTAGTCAGATTCATATGGAATAATTTTCTTTAGACAGCACTTTTTAAAGTTTTAATGTTACTTTTTTGGACTTCAAGTATGCTTTGTTGTTTAGCATAATTGTTAAACTACAGCATCATTCCCATTTTTATGACGACTTTCTCGTTTCCCTTGCTCATTTTCCATCGTCATCTTCTCGATCATTGCTGGGGTAGTCAAATCTGCTAAGGGTCAACAAGAATCTGCTGGGGGTTAAAATCCCCCGCACGTGCATGTATGGTCGCGAGTGCTATCTAATTGTAGTCTTTTTTTTATAAAATGCTTCCAAATAGAAAACTGACACAAAGCAGTACTATCGTCAAAATTGTTTACATAGGGCTCTTGTTGTAAAATTTTTCTCTAAAAATTGTTAAAGGTTTGACCAGTATGTCCACAAATTTTCAGTCCTATCAGAAAATCGGGGAAATCTAAAATAATACTTGCTTTCCACTTTCATTCTTTATAAGCATTTCACAAAAAACAGACTATAGAAAAAAGTGCCCTGTGTCCTTTTGAACACCCACTTTACAAACACGGATACAGGTATTCCACCACCCTATTACCTGATACACTGGGTTGATTCAATTACTGTCAGTGATACTTAAAATATTGTTTAATAAATTTTAATTTTGTCGCGGCCCCATCGCCTCAAATAAAATTAGCCCCTGATTTCCGAGTTAGCCGCCATCTAGCCCTATTCAGAAATGAAAAAATCCTAGGATTTTTGTCGCCGACATTCGGCGACTGCACTTCTGCATTGGACTTATCACACTTCTATCCGAAGCCAAAGTCGGCTGTCAATGGACAATAATTTTTCTGATCTTTTCAATAAATCTTGGGAGAAGCTTTTAGAGTATTAGAACTATAGTTTTTAGCATATGCCGGAAACATGCTTGTTAATGAAAAATGACAAAAATTCGTACTGCGTCATAATTGTCCCTATTTACTACACAATTTTTACTCAAAAAATTTTAATGACAGTCAATTATGCTCTCGAATTTACAGTTACCAGCAGAAGTAAAGACTTCAAATGTCACTCGATTTCCAGTTTTTATTTATAGCTTTTCGAGAAAAACAGACTACAGCAATAATAATTCCTCATTCACTCGCAACACAAATTGTATCAAAAAAGTGCTCGATTAGAAAAAATTTTAAAATTATGCTGTGATCAACCGAAATTTTCCGCCGTCAGTCGTTTTTGATGGTCTTTTGCGGAAAAAATGTTCATTATTGACGGCAGATCCGTGACTCAGTGCAGGCATCTATTGTCTGTTTTTTTTGAAATGCATGTAACCGAAAAAAGATGAAATGAAGTATATATTGTTTTTTAATTACCGCGCATTAGTATACTATACTGTATTATGGGAAGAAACCCGGTAATCGACGTCGACGAAATTGAAGGCTATTTGTTAGGAAAAAAAGTTCGAAATTAGAAAAAAAATTTCGCACATGGTTCTCATTTAATGAAAAAAGTTCGGCAATTAAGATCGTGATACAACTGGTGTGCTTTGGAAAGTTGAAATCTCAAAATCCAGCGCATCACGCCGCAGCGCTGGTCATTTGCTTAGCTTTTTCTGCGCCGAGCGAATACTTTTTTTAGCCATGCGAAATTTTTTTTGAACATTTCTCGCGTTGGACGGAAATTCTTTTTTAAAGAGTTATCGAGTAAAGTTGAGAGTTTGGTAATCGATTCCTAACATACAGTCAACAACGATATTATCTCGGCACGAAATTCTGCATGCATACTTACTTTCAGCATTTTTGCGTTACAAGCATTTGAAAAGAAACAGACTATAAATTAGAACGCCTATGTAACGCTCGTATTTGCTTTTTTATTGGTTTCCTTATAAAAAATCCCTTCCGTGGCTGTTGACAGATTGAAGTCGGTATATTTCATTATTACAGTGCTGAATATATATGATGTTCAATTATGTATAGCAAAAATACAAATGAATTGCATAAATATCTTTCGTTTTTACAGAAAGTACAGTTTTTACGGCAATACAAGCCTCAGTGGGTACCCTTATCTACCGGAAATGCTCAAGATGTATTGTCATGGTCGCAGAATGTGCAACAGTAAAGGGCTGAAAATCCTAGCACAAATTATTTCAACTCCGAGAAAGTTATACCAAAAAGCTATCTTATCTATTCAACCCACAAGCAAGTTTTCAAAAAATTTCATCATGCTTGAAACAATGTTAAATAATTTGATTTCAGTTCCTCGTCCTTTTCAATTTCTCGATTCGATATCAAAACGACCGTCCTCATGCGATCGCAATCTCTCGTATTAGCGTATAAAACGTTTGGAAGAAATCGCCTTTCGTTTACGTTCAAAAAGCTGACCGGAAAATCTACTTCTTCGTAGAAAACGTTCGATTCTTCTTCTTTGCATTGTATAAAAAGAAGAGTATGTGATATGGCACGAAGTTTAAATCTACCGAAAGTTCGTCAACAATTTTGAACAACCACACCTGTTTTTATATTCTTTAAAAATATTCATTAATACAAAATTTTTGTGCATTGAATTTTGAGAAACATGCTTTTAGTTTTCATTAAAGAATATTGAAAAACGACTTGCTTTAAAAGTGAGATATGCTTGAAATTCAACAACAGAACTTTCTCATGGAAATTTTGAAGAGGATAACAAATTTTATTAAAGACCAATGCTTTTTTATCTATTTGTAATGCGTGCACTAAGATCGAAAAGCGTATCCAGCTTTCTAGGCTGAATACCATGTATCAATTCATCTTTTCACCGATAGGAGTTAACACTTAAGCTTCTTTCTTGAGCTGCAATGGAATTAAAAAATACGTATTATTTCATATTTTATGATTTTCTGCTAAAATAGAAACTTGTCCGCATATGCAACTAATCTCCAACATTTGTTTGAGTGGAAACTTCTATAATAAAAGAGTTGTGTGAATTATTTTTAAGATGGTGTTAATTTTTGTCGCTTTTCAATTTAGCAGAATTTTAAAAATCAGACTTAGTCTGTTATTCTTGAAATGCTTCTAAATAATGAAAGTGGAAAGCAAGTAGTGTTTCAGATTTTCACGATTTGCTGATAAACAATGTAACATATGGGACTAAAAAGTTGTGAGCATATTGACCTAACCTTTAACAATTTTTCGAGCAAAAAGATCTACAGTAAGTGCTCTATGTAAACAATTTTGATGACAGTACTGATTTGTGTCACTTTTTTATTAGGAAGAATTTTATAAAAAACGGACTATAGGTTCTCACAATCTGCTAAACTAGCGAAGATACAGTAAACCTAGTTTTTGGTTTTAAACTTAGAATCAAACCACAAAAAGATTAGTGAATTTTTAGACTATTTTCTAAAATTGCTTTCAAATACTGGAAAGCAGAGCAAGTGATCAGTTTTAAGATTTTCCGCTTAGCCATATGTCACACGGGACTAAAGATTTGTCAGCGTACTCAACTAGCATAACGATTCTTTGAGCAGTATACTCAACTGTAAAATCTTTGTTAGAATATTTCTGATGACTAAATCAACAGACTATGCCGACGAGAATTAGAGTAGGAAAGTTTTTGTTATTCCTCTATATTTACGACTTCGGCGGAAAATAGAATCGTTTGAAATTAAGATTTATGTGCATCGAAAATGAATAAAATTTTAGTATAAAGAAGACGACATAAAATACAAAAATTAAAAGTCGATATTAGCTTCAGAAGACTTCCAGGCTAAAAGTTATATCAAAAATATATAAGATGAACGAATATTGAGACTTTGTTATATTATAAAGAAATCAAAATATGTAGACATTTGGAGTAGAAATGATATGCTCTGCAGGAAACTTTCAATCTCAATTTTCTTGACATGAAGGATCATGTTGTATATACCGGAAGCCGCATTGTTGACGTATTGACCGACGGCCAGAGGATTGGCCGGAAGTTCTGTTAGCCAAGTCATATCATTGAGTAAATTTTTACCCATTCGATCGCGTAACGTACAGGATCTAAACCCAATTAAAAAAAATTTATTGGGAGGAGATACGATTACGAGAGAAATTTAAAAATAACCAAGATTGATTTACTTGAAAACAAGTTTCGAGAGACCTCTGTCATTTCCGTCGATTAAAGTACCATCGATACATCGCAGAACAAATTTGTTACCCAATGACTGCAGGAAAGCCGCCTCACCCGGTCTGTAAATTGTGCCTGGAATTGATATGTAAAAATATCGCACAGAGTTTTAAAGTCCTTAGAATAAATTCGTCATTCTGAGGTCACATATCTCCAGGAATAATATTTCACGTGTCTGAAATGACTTTTTTATTCATGTCTGTCTTACTGTAAGTATGACAATTTAAAAACTCAAATGCCGAACGATTTTTGCCCAAAAGCAGCAGCGCCAGAGACTTTCTTTGTCAGGTTTTTATTAGTTGCAAGAATCGAATAACATGGATTTTTTTATTGGGACATTAAGTTAAGAAACTATGTTTTTATCAAATTTTGCATACTTCTGTGGTAGCATTTACTGTATACTTCCGTGGTAGCATTTACGGTATATTTTCAACATGTAAATTTCACATGAAAACGATAAAACAATCAAGGAGTAATAAAACGCTCATAAAATGTGCCCAGATTCTTGAATCATCACCCACAAAAGGTTGATTTGTTTCACAATTGTGTACACAAATTTTGATCTCAAATCATGATGGGTATCTACTGAAACCTTTGTTAGCGCTCGGTAGATTCAAGTTCTGATGTGTCTAATTGTCTGGGATCACTCCTAGTGCAGTGAACGAAAAATCTTCCATCAGTCATAAAGAACAAATTTTTCTAATCATCGGTACAAAATGCGTCATGTGAAATATAAACGGAATGCATTTTCCCACTAGAAAAATCATTTAGAAACTTGAAATTAAATAGGATACTGAAAACGAAATACAAAGCTATCAGATTTTTATAACCATGCAGTCAATTCCAAAAATGATGAAGCGCGTCTCAATATTTGGATGAGTTTTAACCAGATAAAGATTCTTAAAAATGAGAGTACAATTGAAACACACAAATAAAACACACAAATGAACTACTCAAAATATTTTCGAGTTTGTTTATTGAAAATCTTTTCCTCCTAATTTAGAATCAGTACACTATGTTAATCTAGAGCAGGGCCCCGCGCAGGATTTTTTCATGGGGGCGGAATAAATTTTTTTACTGAATAGCCCCAGAAAATATTGATTTTACGCGATACACTGGTTGCATAATGCCTCAATGGGAGGGGCGGCCGCCCCTGCCCCCACTTGTGCACGGCCCTGATCTAGAGTGATACTCTAGTACCTTACCTGGGTAAAAAGCAACAACGACATGCTTCGGTAGACGACCATTTTTCACAAAAACGCCCAGACCTGCTGATTCTACGTTAGATTTCCTTTTCTCCAAGCAAAAACCACAATGCTTGTAGATCACGCTTTGAACTGTCGCGTAACTATCTTCTGTGATGATTTCTTCGTATTTTCTTCAAGAAAAAAGAATGATTGAATAAAAAACGAAAGTATTTCCGAAACGCTTGACATCGCGAGTGATTTCTAAGCGAAAAATAGTCAGAAATTACTCGTTAAATTGTTGTGATAGTTTGGAGAAAATATCGTAGATTTGGTGGATTAATAGATCGGGATTCAAAGCGTGATTTTTGCTCTTTTGATTGCGATTGATGACGATTGATCTGAAAAAAGAAAAGTCATTAAGTAGAAAGTGAATCAGTTTGGGATAGACAAAGAGAAGATAACCGTTAAGAAAATTTAAGGCTTTTTATAGAAGAGAGAACTTGATATGAAATCTTTTTTCAATTTGAAAAATCAATACTGAGGGCCTTAGGGATTCTGATTGTATTATAGCTCAAGTTAGCCAAACTTCAGAAGTTCACTTGGTTTCGAGAAAAAGTAAAGAAGACAATACAAATTCGTGAAAATAGAAATTTTTTTCGTGAAAATCAGTGAAATGAATCAAACACACAGGAATCAAAAACAATATATTAGGTTTCGCAATGAATTGGAACGAATAAATATGAAGAAAAAATATGAAGGAAAGAAAAGATATTGATTATATGGAGAGTTCCGAATTTCATGTAGACCTGAGATGAATTATTGTTTTCACTTAAGAAAACATCGACTTGATCTGCGGAAATTTTCGATAAAATACGGTGACAGAGACGGTATTAGTGTTACGTGCACCGGACTTCATATTCGGTGAACCAGTGTGAAATTTACATATGTAACATAGGAATTAAATCGATACCGTGGAGTTCAAAAATTATGTTAGTTTTGTTCTACAGTAACCCGATATTGTTCCACAGTATACTTTTTACGGAAATTTCAAAAAATTACACGAAAACTACACTATTCGCAGCTTTAAAAAGTAAAAATAACACTTTACACACTACAAAATTTGCATTTTTTATTCAAAAATTCCTATCACGGCTGCACGAGATTTATTAATTCATGAGTTTTGTCTCGCTACGAATACCGAAAGTTTATCCATTGATTTTGCTCAAAAAATTTTTTTCCCAAGAAAGCGTCGTTTATTGATAACCAAGGATGCAAAAAATTGTTACTTAATTGGGTTGGATAGTTTAGCTCAATCGATAAGGCGCTTGCATCTTAATCGACAGTCTGCAGTTCAAAACCCGCTGGAAACGAAAAACTTTGCGGAAAAACAACTCCAAAACGTCCGGTGCACGTGCACGTACCACACTAATACCAGCTAGATACCAATCCTATGTTGAGCTATAGAAAAACCAGAATAAAAATCAGTTAAAGAGACGAAAGAAGGTAAAATTAAAAAGTATATGAAAAACGAAAAGAGAATTTCAACAACGAAAAAACGCAACTCAGAACAAAATTCATCGAGATGATGTGTAAATTTCAATTAATCAAGCGTTTCGCCTGAAAAATCAAACATATAAATCGTGTATTTTTTATTCATGTTCCCGTGATCAGGTACTTTCTTTCGGGTGTTGAATTAAATGAATCAGTCTTTTTGGAACATGATCATATGTATCATACATCAACAAGTTCTTTAATTTGGGTAAGGGTAAATCTAAGGTTTTTGAAGGGTATTACTCTAACTTTTTTGTCGTCAGCATGTTCTACAGGGATATCAGAGCGCACGTACTCTATATCTACCAACCATGTCGTCCCATTCGTGTAGATACTCCTCTGGTGACGTCAACCAGATCAAAAAGCAAAAAACTACCTATAAATCAGCTTTTTTCATAAACTTGGACACAACAGAAAAATATTGCAGATTTCAAGCTGGAAGCAGGCAATCTGAATTAGAAACTAAGGAAATCAACCAAGGATGTTCTTTACTTTCGCAATGTTTCTATGCTCATTTAGATTCTCCTCACCCGATGCGCTTTTAATGATAATAACTGTCTAATCGCATTACACACCAAATCGAATTTTCGACACACTATGCTTCAAGGAACTTGACCACCTAGTGCGCCATTTTCTCAAGGGTTGTAAATGATACGTATATACACCCATACGGTACATACAGGTTGACTTTCTATTTAGAATCCCTATGGTCAATAAATAATCATGTTTGGCTTTTGGATAACATAAGATTTTTTTCGTGCCTATTAGATCATAAATTCGATGGGTCTAGAAATAAAAGTATTGGGCAGGCCAATAAATAAGATAACCAAAAAAATAACACGGAAAACAAAAAACAAAATGAGAGGATATGCGAACGATGAACCAATAAATACATCGGATCGGAAGAAAATGAATAAAAAGATCTTACTGAAACACTTTGGCGTCAAGAGAAGAAGCACAAGAACTCAACATTTTGATCAATACGATTACGAATAGAATAATGCTATATTATTATGTACAGACCTTTGTTCGTACCGGTTCCCTGAAAATAATCGAAACCATGCAAGAAAAACTACACTTGAACAACGAACCACACTTAAATGTGATTTTCTCAGAGAGCTTAACTCCAGTTACATAAATGGGCGAGGAGCTAATACTCTGTGTATGTGTACGGTATACACACACGAAGAAAATTTGCGGCGTTTCTACACGAAGGCTTGGAAAATAAAGAAGCTTAAATCTACTTTTAGTCCTAAGCTGACGAACTTTTTTTTCTTCAGTTCATTCCAACTTCTAATATATCAAATACGCCAATTTTTTAGATAAAAAGTGAAGTGAAGCAATAGCTTTATGCAAGTTGTTTCATCCAATTTTTGTTTGGAGGGTCAGCAAACGCGCTTAGAAAAGAGGGAGAGGAAGTTACTTTTTGCGGAAATTGGCAATGATCCAAGGCAAGAATCTATACTTGTACGAATGCCAAAAATTTCGAACCATGTTCTTAGGCTTGCTTGCAGTGGAACGGGCGGAATGCTCGCGAGGTTCGGTGACGTCGCTCGTCGAATAATGAATGCGGCAATGGAATTAAAAACAAGCGAAGGCCAAACTGCGGGGATTAACGAAGTTCCAATTCACCAAAGTGCCGAAAAGAAAGTAAATGAGCTAATTTCGCCGCGATCATTCATTTGATTACGATAACTTGATCATTCAGTAAAATTCTTGACGAGCTGAAAAGAGACTGACCGGATTAAATTTTCAGGAAAGTAAACCTATGCAGATTGATGGGAGCATCAAATTCTGACACATTTACCCATATTTTGACCATCATAAATCCACTAAAATAAAAGAAACATTTTAATTCTTGGATAGATCTTTGAGATCAGACAACAACGTAAGAAGTATGGGGAGTAGCTTTCCAAGAGATCCGAGAAAAGCATTTACGACCTGAGAAAAAATGGCGCACTAGATGGTAGGGATGGACCGGATCGACTTTTTTGACGACAGCGGATCTGGATCTTAAAAATTTTGGTTCAGCGGATCCGGATTGCATCGGGATCCAAAAAAATTTCTTTTAGCGGATCCGGATCCGGATCTTGAGGAACAGATCCGAGCAGATCCGGATCTTTCAATAAGTATATGTACTATGTCTAATTTGTCTAAAATTGAGTTGTATGAATTTATATTCATTGGTGTCAATAGATTAATAGATTATTAATGATTGAGGTGTTCTTTTATTGAAATAGTTCACATGTACTAATCAGTAATTTTCATTCATTAAATTGTACTCATGTCTAGATTAATATTGGTTTTATCAGAAAAGAAATGAATAGGAATGGAAACTTTTTTCAGAAATTATGAGTTCAAGTTCTTCTTTCACTAGCAGAGTGTGGGACTACTTCACAGTGCCCCCAGATGATGAAAAAGAGGCAAAGTACAATAAATGCAGAATCCAGTTATCCATAAAAGGTTGTGCTACTGGATGTCAGAGAAAACATTTGGAGAATAAACATAAGGCAATATATAAGCAGTTTGCGACTAAATAAAAAGAAGATAATGAAAATAGAAGTAATTGTGGAACAAATTGCTACTAGTATAGTTATGTTAATGAATTAATTTTTGTGTTTTCTTTAAAGATAGCCAAAAACTGAATCTAGCAACTCAAAAACCAAATTAGAGCATGAACTTAAATCTCAAACGCCTCTGGACAATTGCTTCATGGAGAAAGTAAACTCAAATTAGCACCAGCGAAAAGTGTCCCCTATGAACAGCTATTCAGTGGTGCTGGTCAAGTTTATGATCCTATAAAAAATCGTTTGATGGGTGATACTGTTGAAAAATTACCGTTTCTCAAGTATAATTTTGCTACCATTGCAGTGTTTTTTTGTAAGCCTCTTTGTACCTGTACAAAGATCGGCCAAAAAGTCTTTGTGCGAAGAAATTTTTTTTGTACACTGAAAGAAAACATGATCTTTTATGTATTTTCGCACAAAGTTTCTTCCTAATAGCACTCGAGTTCCCGTCCTTCATAATCATCTTACAAATTCAGAAAATATACTCATAACTTTCATAAATCTGAAAAACTTAAAGTTAAACCTGAAATTTCTGACAAATAGTTACATGATGCTTCTCAATTCAAACTCAGCTTCATGTTTAAAATTACAGTTGCAAAAAAGTTGGAAAAATAGATTTTGACATTCTGAAATGGACCAAAATTCGCCTTTTTCATACAGGAGGACCAACATTTTTCCCTTTAAAGGAAATTTTCTCCAGAAACCACGATTTGTAGAAAAATAGTATTGCAGAAAAGTATAAAACCCGGCGCGATGCGCTGGAAAATTTTTGGTGTTTTCTAATGCTGCAAAATTTTATGTGTAAGGTCCGATTATGACCGGATCTTAATCACTGACAACAGCGGATCCGGATCCGGATCTTAAAAAATTTGGTTCAGCGGATCCGGATCCAAAAAAATCTGGTTTAGCGGATCCGGATCGGATCTGGATCTTAAAATTTGGGCGGATATCCGCGGATCCGGATACCCGGCCCATCCCTACTAGATGGTCAAATTTGTTTCAAAATGGTGAGGGAAAAGTTTATTTAATGTAGAGTGCATTGTACTTCGAGCAATATTCTACAGTTTATATGATGATCGGACAGTTATTATCATTAAGAAGGCATATCGGGTGAAAAAATTCAGCTAAGCACAGAAACATTGTGATAGTGTACATTTTTGGTTGATATCCCAATTTTTGAATTGCTCTATAACTTTCTCGGGGAGGTTTCACCAAAGCGACTTAAGCTCCAGCTGAGCTGCAGGTTAAGCTGCAGCTTAACTCTATATGTTATACCATTGTCGTTAAGGTGCAGCTCAGCTGTAGCTTAACTCGTACACAAAACATGTCGAGAAAGTTAAGCTACAGCTGAGCTGCACCTTAACTGAAATGCTATAATATATATAGTTAAGCTACAGCTTAACTTTCGCGATATGTTTTGTGTACGAGTTAAGCTGCAGCTGAGCTGCACCTTAACTTTTCGTATAAAGAAATGCCTCCATGGCGCATTGCGCGGACATTACCCGAAAACTTTTCGTTCGATTATCGATTTTTTCAATCAAAAAATTTCGCCTTTTGTTGAAATTTCGCCGGTGCTAGCAAACTCGTACTGGCACCTCGTGGATGAGCGTTTTGGCACTTCGTTAGTTCGCTCGTTTTTTGGTCAATTTTGACATATAAACAGAAATAATAGTTAAACAAACTTCCAAAACTGCCTGCGCTGGCTACTGGCAAAGTTCCAACAGGGCGAAATTTTTTCTAATCGATGAACCACTATTAATCACTGTGAAAAAAATCGATAATCGAACGACAAGTTTCCGGATAAAATCCGGGCGCCATGGAAACATTTTCTTCACACGAAAAGTTAAGGTGCAGCTCAGCTCGCGGCGAAGTATGACAAGCCACCGCGCGGCGCCGCCTGTTAGTATGAATAGGACAACCGGCGCCGCGCGGTGAAGTATGACAGGGCCTTAACTCTATATGTTATAGCATTGCCTTTAAGGTGCAGCTCAGCTGTAGCTTAACTTTCTCGACATGTTTTGTGTACTAGTTAAGCTACAGCTGAGCTGCACCTTAACGACAATGGTATAACATATAGAGTTAAGCTGCAACTTAAGCTGCAGCCAGCTGGACCTTAAGTCGCTTTGATGAAACCGGCCCGTGGTTTTCAAGATGGTTGACGGTACTAAAGGAGACCCAGACCGAGAGGGCATGATTCGTAGCTACAGTATGTTCTGATACCTACGAAATGATATGCTGACGACCATACATGCACAGCATAGAAATTCTGCTGGGAGTCAGCCAGTACAGAGGGTGAGACAGAAATTTTTTTTTTTCGTTCGTGATAATGAAAAGAAAGGTCTTCAGACATCCAAGCAGCATATTTTTCAACCCATATTAGTCAAATACGTGAAATTATTGGCTTAGACAGCGACTTTAATGTTACTTCAGAAGGATCGTTCAACTACAGTATCATTTTCATTCGTATGACGGACGGCTTTCTCTTCTCTCTGGCTGATTTTCCTTCGTAATCTTCTCAATCATTGCTGGAGGGGTCAAATCTGCTGGTGGTCAGCAAGAATCTGCTTTGGGTCAATCAAAATCTGCAGGGGGTCAATACCCCCAAACCGCACCACGTGCAGGTATATCGACGACTACAAAAGCCGCGGTACTAACGAATAAATTTTTCCTAGTATTTGAAATAAAAATAATTTTAATAAATAATTACAGTGGTTATTTTACAAACATGACCATGAATGAAGAACATAAAGTATGTCAAGCACAGTACCTAATTTCACAATTAGGCAAGTGAACTTAATGTGGCGAAAAAGATGCAAATTATGTTGTAATTATTAATCAGTACTAGAAAATTTTGAATTTTACATTTGTAAAAAGTCGGAAAATGCACCTTCTTATTATCTCTCTCAAGAAACACCGGAAAATTCGACAATTTCTCAATCAAAAATATGTTCGCGCTTATCTCATGCTCGCGATTATCTCGTTAATTGCAAATGGCCCCAGAAATTTTTCTAAAGGGCCAAAAGACAGTGCACTGTGTACAAAAAAGTCTGCTATGGACTACTGTTTCATTAAGAAAGTAAAATAACATCAGTAATGTCAATAACAAATCAAGACTTCCGATGTAACGTGCATTTCACAGAGAGGCTAATCAAAGTTGTATCGAAATGGGTGGATACTCTCGTAATCGGATAGAGATATCCGTCCCATTACCGCCAATATCACGGACCTTGTTGGCGAATGTAGGAGGTCTACCGATTGACTGCCAATATTGCATCTTGGAGTTTTTTTGGGACAGGGCCTCCATCTACCTCAATTTGAAGAATATAAGTCTTCGTTAATTTTTGTAAAACGATCATGCACGAAGAAGATTCGAAACCGTTTCGTCGTTGTAGTCAACGGCCAGCAGTCTATTATCCTGGATCCTGTCATCTTGGTCCTTAGTCAACTTGATTATGATGCTTTTAGTTTTTAGTCAATTTAACCGCATTCGTTTAACCACGGTTAGATGTTTGTCATGGCTAAGTTAGCCCAAGTGAATAAGAAACCAGGTCCAATCAACCAGAATAGAAGACCATGCTAACTAAATATCAGTATAAGCCACTGAAGATTGCAGAGCAGTATGACGAAAAGCTGATCGACGAAAGTCGTATCAACTTTGCAACAATACAATCGCTAGAATCAATATTAACAATGAATCAGTCTGTCTTGGCCAGGATTTTAAACGATCTGAAGCTCATCCCTGAGTTTACTGTAGAATTTTGAAGGAACTAATACAAGATAAATTTGTTCATGATCAGCAGAACAAATTGCTATAAAAACGGAACGCTTCATATAATGGACCGTGAAATTTTTTAAAAGTTCGAAAATCTTTAATGGCTTCACAATTTGCATGACTAAAACTGCAGGGAAAAATTGATGAGTGAAGAGCGGTGGAGTAATTGTAATGAAATTCCATCCCGAAACAGGATCTATATAATCTTGAAATACTTATAAATAAAAGTGGAAAGTAAGCACTATTTCATATTTTCTGCAAAACTAGCATACTAAACTTTAATTTTAAATAATTTTTTGGGCAAAAAGCAGTAAAAGCTTCGTTTAAACTATTTTGACGACAGTACTGATTTTTTCATTTTCATAAGGAATTTATAAAAAACAGATTATAGCATCACAAATACTGACGTGATAAAATAACACAGCATCAGCTCTGGCTTTGATGTTTAAGTGTGTCTTCTGATCCTATTACATTGTTCTTGTAATGGGGCGCCAATTGACTACAGTAAGCTCGTCAGCTTTTCAAAGTGATTCCCAAGAATGCATCGTTTCGGAGCTCAAAGTTGTTCAAAGTTATCCGAAGGTTCACAACATCAAAGATTACACTGGTAGCAAGTTTGTGATAAAGTCAGTTGTTGTTTCGTTTCTCTTAGTGAGCAGTCGCTTTTGTGAGAGGCTCTGAGCATCGCTAGTAAATCAAAAACCCAGCGTGTGTTCTAGGTTGAGTCAAACTATTTGGAAAATAGTTTGAGTAAGCAGGTGAAACTCCCAATCCATTAAGATAGTACAGGCGTTTCAGCATCCGAAAACCTTTGACCACCTGAGTGAAGATCCCTGGATAAATTTGACACAGCACTCTCTACGAGCCCGTCAATCTCCTGCGTATGATTATCATTGCGTAATTTTGTATAACACTCCGACTGTTTCGTCTATAGCGTTCTGCATGCTCTTCCACGTTCCGTATGTCTCTTCTAAAAAAGCGCGATAAATCATCAAGCTACACAGCTTAATCGTTGTATTTTATTTTTCATGCACGACAGTCTCATTGGAACTATTCACTTGACACTTAGAGAGCATACCACATGTAACGGAGTTCCGATGTCCTGGGAGATTGAAGTGATGATTTTTGGTAGGGGTCATCAACGTTGATGGAAACAAATGTTGATTTTTTAGCCTAGAGAGTTAGAAAAACGGATCACAAAATATATGTATTGCTAAAATGACCAGCAAAAAAATTCACGATTTTCAGGTTTTTCGACCGAAAAGATGGGGTACTTACAGCTAGCCCATTTCAGAGACATTGGCAAGCCTTGGGGCCATCATATGAACATGGAGAAGACACTTCCCCCCATTACATAATATTTCCTACAAAGTACATGCATACTACAAAATGGGGTAGGTGAAGTGCTATGAGAACACTTGCAAGGTTCATAGAATGACTCCTCCTAGCATGAGCCGACAGGATACCTGAATCCATGTCAGCTGTTGAAAACTCAACCTTATCAAAGCAAACCCCAGAATAAAGTTAATTCTTCGTGTAACGAGGCTTTTTGAAAGATAAATATGTACTTTCGAAGCACCTCAGTAGTTTTTGATGCCAAAATTTCTTTAAACCACTTCTGACCTCCTCCCCCAGATAAGGCTACTAACCCGTGCCGTTAAATACATGTAATGACTTAATATATTTGTTGTAGTGACATTTCCAGTCTCCCACAACTGTTTTAATGTCACTTTACAACTTCTTGCATCTTACAACCAAAGATGAGCATGTCTCAAGCATCTCATCGATTTTCAAAGTCATTGCATCCTGTGCCCGAATTTGGGTTAGTGATTCAGTTTTTTATGTTTTATAATTTTTATTCAACTGTGTTTTTCCCGCCAAGTAAACTCCTCACTGCACATTTTACCATTATCGTCAAAATTATTTTGAATTGAGAAATCGTAGATTTCTCAAATTTATCAATTTAGAATATTTTATTGGTTAAATAATTTTGAGCATTTGTCGAAAGAAAGGGGGTACCTGGCCTGACCTACCACTAGGTAAGTCTTAGTATTAAGGTCTGAACTTCTTGGAAAAAACTCCTGCCAAATCATTTTTGAACTCAAAATCAAATCTTAATAATTCTTGGTGGATCGCCAGCCAAGAGTCTCAAATAAATAAGAAAAGAGATACATATATAACACTGGTGACCCTAAGTGCTTACCTTCTCTGCGTTGAGGCCTAGTTTCCTTTACTTCTCATGAATACTGGACTTTGTAAGGCATCTGCCTTAGGTTATTTTCGAGGTTTTTATAAGATGCCAACAAACTCTCAAAAAGTCCCTCATACCCCACCGGCGAATAGCATTTTGCTAGTCACTCCCACTGCACTTAGCAACTCGCTAGTTGCTAAGTGTAGTGGGAGCGACTAGCTGCAGCTCCCATTTTGCAATCCCCAATTGCTCCTATTGGGGTCACCAGTTCTCAAGCAAACATTGCCTCACAAATTCAGCGGTTTCTATCACGCCCTGCTATTTCTAGCTCTCAACAAACTTCTTTACAACCTGTCTCTTCTGATTCTGATTCTGTAAATGTTGATTATTCTGTGATCTCTTCTCGCCCTCCTAAGAGTAGGAAATCTCAGCCTAAAAGCATTGGTGATGCCTGTAGGGCTGAGATTGAAAATTTTGGAGTGGAAGCTTCAGCCCAGTTAACTGCCCTGGCAGAAGCTACTAAGTCAGTTACTCAAAATATTCCCACTACTGCTACTATTAGTCAAGTTCTCAGTTTTGTCGAAGACAAAGCCCAAGAAAGTGAGGAAAGAAATCTGCGACTCCTAAACAAACTTCAGGCGAAACATGATAGTCAAACTGCTACCATGTCTGCTACTCTAAGTATTTTAATGGAACAAGTTAAGTTCCTCATTTCTGCTAATCCTGCTAGTCTCTCTGCCATAAATCACATAAGTAATTTAAGTAACCCTCCTATTTCTATACCTAAACCTGAGCTTCTCGCATCTCACAGTATACCTGTAACTAGTACTACACCTGTAATGTCTCACATACCTGCTATAGCTCCTGTAATCAAGTTAAAAACTCCTAATTCTGAACAATCTAATCCTCCTAGTCATCCCGATTCTTCCCTAATTGAAGAAGAGCATGTACCTACCTCTAAAATACCTCACAATTCCTTGCATACTATTCCTCCTCCTGGTTTTTCTGATTACCCTCCTGTAAACTTTCCACATAACTATGGTTATCACACTGCCAATATCTACTACCCATCACATTGTGATGAGGAAAGCCTGATTGAGGGAATAGTTAAGAATATGACACCTCTGTGCATTAATGAAGCAACTCGCGATAAGTGATTGCTGTGCTTTTTCATTTGTCGCGAAAGTGAGTTCCGTTTTGATTTAAGTAATTATGTCAAGATCAGTGCACTTCGCAGATTAACTTGTGATGCTCCTAGTGATACTATCCAGGACATCAACAATTATGAAGAAGCTAGCATATGTTAATGTTCTCTCTCGCTCCTACCTGTGATAAGATGAGTCTGGAACATGAACTAGATTGGATGAGGCCAAGCTCAGGGGAAGACCCTGCTGCTTTTCTCAGCCGAGTCATGACTTAGGTTCAACTTCTATTCCCTGATAAGGATCAGAAATTCTGCCACCAGAAAGTCATCAAGACGTTTTTGATGAAAATGCCTGTTTTCTACCAAAGTTCAATTGGTGACGATGTGCAGGAATTTACTACTGTTCAACAACTTGCCACTGCTGTCTCTAAAGCTCGTAAGATTCTGGAAGCTACAAAAGCGGAGATTAGTACCGCAGAATGTCCCATTCTCATCAATCAAGCTGACCCTCAGTCTCAACTTCAACCACCTACTCCTCCTTCTCAAAGATGTCGTGATAGAAGACATTTTCCTTACTCACAATCTCCTAATCATAACTCCGATAATTCTACTCCTGATAAACCTTGAGTATCTTTCAGTGAAGCTACTGTTCCTGTAGCTAAGGTTACTGATTTTCTTCAGCAAATCCTTGATGGAGTTCATAATCATAAGCAACCTGTTTTCACTTCTGAGTCTTGACCTTCTCGCTCTCAATATCCGACTAACAGAAGTCGTGATAATTCTGCTCATTGTGACTTTTCAGCCTCATGCACCCGGGATCATTCACATTGTGATAATTGTTCTGACTTTCATCCTCATTATGATAGGTCTCAGAGTAGGGATTGTAACCAACCTCTATCCATCCAGTCCACTGGTCGCTGGTGTGAGGCTCATAAAAGCAACACACACAGCACTGCAGACTGCAAATGGTTAAAGTACGTTAATCCTCAAACTCAACTTTCTTCTGATTGTCAAGTAGTTCCTTATACTGATAATAGGTATCAACACCGTTACAATCCAAACTTTGGCAACCATGTTTGCATCAACCCAAATCAGAGAAACAACAGAGGCAGCTACAGTAATAGAGGAAACTCCTATTATTGTAGCAGTCATGGTTCATACTAATCATAGCAGTCATGGTTCATATGTGTAACATATGCTAACTGCAACCCTGATGTTTGTAATGTTGTTGCTTCTGCTCCTCATTATGATTCTGCTAATTTCATTATTGAGCATCACACTTACTCCAACATGACTGCTCCCACCAATCCTTGGGCTGAGTTTTCTGCTAATAATAGGCGTTTTAATGAGACAACCTCTACTCCTCTTGCACTACCTGCTCCTCAATCTCAAACACTGATTTCTAGTACTCCTGAACCTACTCAACAATCTGAATCAGTTTCTCAACCACCATCCGCAAATATGGTGCAAACTGATCCTAAACCGGATAATTCTGCTAATGCAACTCTGTTCTCTTCTGGTATTATAAGTTGGGATGCGGAAGACATCTCAGGAAATGATCCTTGGATCCCATACCCAGCAATATGCGATATAGGTAACTGCACTCCTGTTTCTGATAATTAAGTTAAAAAGTATCTGCCTACTAATGCCTTTCTGATTCCTTTCAAAATTGGACACATAACTGCGAATGCTCTCATTGATACAGGTCCTCAGTGTTCTGTGTTATTGTCTGGTCTTGTTAGGAGAGCCTTTGAGAAGATTGATACTCCTCTTCCTGTCTGTGGCCACATTCGTGTCACAGATGGAGCAGTGATAAAGACCCACGGTCCAGTTCTATTTACTATGGAAACTGATTTCAGTCAACATCTTGTAAAATGCATCATTCTTGATGATGACACTGGCAACAAGTGCATCATTAGTACTGACTTTCTGGCTCATCTTGATGTCCAAGCTATTCTGAACTTTAAGCAAGGTTACGTTGAGATAGCCAACAAATGGCAACCTCTTACCGTAATTCCTAGAGATCTGCCTAACTCACCTGAAATAATTTCAACCCTCGCTAGTCTTGAAGGACCTATCCTAGAAGAAATTCCAATTTCTGCCCAATCTTCAGACTATCCATCATCTGAAAGTGACGAGCCAGTTGCAGAGATTGAAGCTGAATCCTCTGATATACCTGTTCACACCGACACTTCCACAGTTGTTGATCCCAACAATCTAGTTGTTGCTGAACTTGCCGAACCTATCTTTATTGTTGCTGCTCCTACTGTTAAGATTCAACCTTATTCTCAACATTGGATTCGTGCTCATGTTTTCCCACAAACAGACGCATCAATACCTGATTTAATAGTTCAACTTGCACCTAACACTTCTAATGGCAAAGAATTTCCCATAGAAACTTCAGTGATTAATATCTGTGATAGAACTTGTCCACTTCTTTTTGTCAATAATTCTGGAAACTGACTTAAGCTTAGCACTATCTAAGTAGTTGCTGTTGTAAAGCACTCTCTGGAAAAGTTGCATACTAGCTCACAAGATACCCTTTTCTGTGTTGCTGTAGCTGAATCAGAGCGTGATCCAGCAGATCACCAACCTGCTGCATTAGATCACTCTCAGCCTAATACTTCTGATTCTCAAAAACTTTACTTAGCTCTTCAAAAAATGACTCAAAATACCTTTGTCTCGCCCACTCAGAAGGCTGAAGCCATTAAAATACTCAAACGGTATAGACATGTCTTGAGCTTACCTGGTGATTCTCCTACTTTTACTCATAAGCTCACCATGAACATCAATACTGGTAATGCTCAACCCATTGCTAGACACTACTATCCTGCTCCCATTGAAAAACGTCCTGTAGTTAGGTCTCACATTCAGGAAATGCTCGATAAAGAGTTTATGGAACCTTCACGGTCAGCTTGGACTGCTCCTCTTTTTCTAGTGAAGAAGAAAGACAGTTCTTGGTGCCCGGTGGTTGTCTATCGAGGCATTAACAAAGTTACACCTAGTGATTGTTTTCCAATTCCTAGAATTGATGATTACCTAGATGTAATGGGAAATGCAAAGTTCTTCACAACTTTGGATCTGAAAGCAGGCTACTGGCATGTACCCCTTGACTCTGAATCTTGTGACAAAACTACTTTCATCTGCTGGAAGGACTTTTTTGGTTCAATGTTTTACCCTTTGGCTTGAAAAATGCTCCTGCAGAATTTAAACGTCTGATGGAAAGAATTCTTCATCCTTATATCTGGAAAATCTGTTTAGTTTACATAGATGATATTATTGTTATCTCCAAAACTTTCGAAGAGCATCTCGAACACACCCAGATGATCTTCAAGGCCCTCAGAGAAAATAATCTCACTCTTCGACCTGATAAGTGTGAATTTCTACCTCCTAAGGTCACATTTCTAGGTCACCTTCTGAATTCTGATGGCATATCTGCTGATCTGGATAAAGTAAAAGCTATTTGCAATTACCAATTTCCAAGTACCAAAAAGCAGATGCTAAGCTTTCTTGGCCTTGTACAGTGTTATAAGCCCTTTATCCCTAAACTCGCTACCTTATCGGCAACACTCTGTGAGTTGCTCTGAAAAGAAGCAACTTACACACTTACTGATCTTCAAAGACAAGCATTTGATGGTATTAAAACTGCTCTTACATCTATTCCTTTGCTGCATTATCCTGTTTATGATGATAAAGCTCAGTTTATCATCCAAATAGATGCCAGTACTACAGCAGTAGGTGCAGTTTTGTATCAAGAATCTGGTGACGATAAGTGAATAATCGCTTATAATAGCCATGTCTTAACTGATGCTGAAACTTGCTATAGTACTACTGAACGTGAATGTCTTGCAATTTTTAGCAGTTTTCGAAAGTACCCACATTATGTTTACAGACAATGTGTCATAGTGCATACTGACCATAAACCTTTACAATGGTTAAAAGACAAAAGACATAGGAACACTAGATTGCAATGCTTGGCAATTAGCTTGCAAGACTGTGATTATAAGGTAGAGTATGTCAAAGGAAAGGATAATGCCTATGCCGATTTCTTGTCTCGCAAAGATGTTGGCAAACCAGCTCCTATCCCTCCGACTGAAGAACTTGCTTCTGAAATCTTTAGATCTGAATTTCACTCTTCTGAACAACCTCAAACTTCTTCTAAGGAAATCTGTTCGTCTATCACAGTGACAGACTCTATTTTACCTACTGCTACTGAGTTCGATATTCCTATCATAGATGCAGTTACTCCCTCTATGGGTAAGACCTCTGACACTCCTCAAACTACTGTGTCCAATCCTCAAGCTTTGTTAGAAGATGATTTCCAGTTACCAGCAGTAGAACTACCTTCTATTGCCTCTCCAGCTGAAATCCCTCAACTTCAAAACGAGGATCCTGTTTTAAGTAAAATCATTACTGCTCTTAACTCTGATAATCCTTTTAAGTCTCCTACTTGTTTTTTCATTGAAGATGGTATACTCTACTGACAGTCTAAGGCTCCAAGACAGCTCGTTGTCCCCACAAAAATTGTCGATACTGTTCTCCACCAATTCCATGGTGCAAAAATTATGAACCATCAAGGGCACAATTGTACTCTTGATGCCATAAAGCTTCAATTCTGGTGGCCCAGAATGGAAGACCCCATGTGAACTTGGATTAAAACTTGTAAAATTTGTCAATTAACTACTGCTAAATTGCCCACTCCTGGACCTCTGATTCCTATTAAGCTGACATATTAGTTGGAGATCATCGCAACTGATATCATTAATATTTCCCCTGTAGGTGATCATAGATCTTACATCATTGTTTTCCGAGACTATTTCACTAGTGGGTAAGCACTCACCTGATCCCTGATTAGAAGGCCTCTACTAAAGTCGAATGTTTTGTCAACATTGTCATTCTGCAACATGGAACTTCTCAATTTCTGCTTTCTGATCAAGGTAGCTGTTTCACCTCAAAACTCATGCAAGATGTTTGTGAGCTACTGAAGATCAGAAAAGTCCAAACTACTGCCTATCACCCTCAGTGCAACAGGATGGTTGAGAGATTCAATCAAACGTTAATTTCTCAACTCAAAAGGTATAACATAGAAGACCCGAATAATTGGGAATGATACCTACCCTATGCAGTCTTCCCATATAATGTCACTCCTCACACTGCTACTTGCCATTCTCCGTTCAAATTGTTGAGAGATCAGGAGCCTGGAATCACTTTTGATTACGAATGCGCTAAATGTTGGACTTTTCCTTTAAATTATGATGCTTACCAGCATATTCTAACTCAATCTCATCTGAATCTGTATAAGAATGTTAGCAAAAAAATGGATAAAGCAGCAACCTCTAGTAAGTCCTATTACGATAAGAAAGCCAAACAGCATGAGATCATCACAAACAACCTTGTGTTACTGGTTAACTCTAAGAAAGGCAACAAGATACAGCCCGACTACATCGGCCTGTACATTGTTACCAATATTTCTACTCTTGAGCATAATGTCATCACTGTTGATGCACTAGGTTCTCCTGGTAGACCTCAAATTGTGTCCACATCTCGCCTTAAAAATTATATTCCACGAGGTTTTAGGGAAATCTTTTCAGCCGAAGCTGGTGGTCCTCATCAGCCATCTGCTCTCCCTAAATAATTGAGTTAACTTTGTCAGGTATCTATATTTATCTTTCTGTAATAGTAACTAATTTTCATAAAATTTCTTAAAAGTTCTAAAGTCACTATTTTTGATACCTCACTTCTGCATTGTTATGTATTTACGCATATAGTCCCACCAACAACAAAATTTTTTTTCAACTCAGACTACTTCCTCAAATGTAGTCTGAGTTTTCCACCTCTGTTGTCCCTTTGTGTAGGAAAATCTTATTTATAATCTTGAGTTGTATACTATGCATGTTAAACATGACATATATGCATGTCCCTTCACATCTGCATTTCTGGCGTAAACTCCTGCATCTACCCTATGGACATTGGTAGAGGGAATTACCCGTACCTATAGGTTCTGATTAGGGAGTGGTCTTTCAGCTCAGTTTCCATTGAAACAGACCCTCAAATCTCTGAGAGCAGACCTTCGATGACATTCAGGATTTCAGTCTAACATGATGCTTGTTTTTGTTTCTTTCTGTTGCAATTGCTTTACTTTGGTTTCTTTCTTTAGCTTAGAATTATTTTATTTCCAAAATTGTCCCCTATTTTCACACTCTAAAATTTTGAGATTAGTTTATGGCACAACCCACCACTCCCACAGCCACAGGGCCGCCACCATCGCCACCCTCTTTAGGCCCCCAGCTGCCCCCTATCTTCAGCAGCCACATCATCACCCAGGAGCAGTATGCTACTTGGGCTGACACTACGGGACATCAAAAAGATGTTTCATTTTTTGCAGATGGTAAGTTGCATGCATTTTCAACTGCTTTTTATGTGCAGGCTTTTTTCTTTTCTTGATCTTTCCAGTTTGAAATTCCCATTGTGCTTAGTTACTGACTGCGTAAGTGCCAAAAGACTCACAGTGGTCAGTTTCTGCTGATCTGATTAATCGTTATGCCTTGGCCTAGCTCCCACACATTCTGATACTGAGGCTGGAGACTGCTTCTGAAGTTAATCTCAAGTTAACTTTGGTTGTGAAGGTCGTGCTCAAGTCTATAATCGAGAGGAGCCATCTGCCTAAAATCAAACTTCGTCTTCAAAAACATTCAAAATTTTCAAAAATACAAACTTTTCAAAATTCACAAATTCTAAACTTATACTTTTTCAAAATTTCCACATAAAACTACAACTGATTTTCCAAAACTCAAAACATTCTCAGCATCATATTTTCAAATAACTTAACTTTAAATTTTAAAAAATTCCCTTTCTTCTTTTCTACTATTTTGGTCAAAAACTCTATTTTTCAATTTCCATGTCTGTTTTAAGTATCTCGGAGTACCTGCTAACAGTCATCTCCTTTTAAGAAATGTGTGTAATTTATTTTGAATGTTTTTAGAGTTCAAAGTGAAGAGGCTCATTAGAGTAAGAGAGCTGGAGCAGTGGTATATGTCACTGTTCCAACATCCTCCTAGTTTCTTACCCTCGCCAGAGTTCGTACTCCCGCACCATCTGCATTCAGCATTGTCCACAATGCAGATGTCCAATTTTCATGGATACACTCTGATCGGCTTTGACACTGAATCGATTACCACATCCAACTTGTCAAAGTTTGCACATTCTTCTTTTATACTTTTTAATAATGATACCAAGACTGTACCAAGGTACGTCCAACTCGCCTACCCAGATGGCAGGGCTCTCGTTTTCGAAGCTCTTTTAGCCATGGGGGAAGATTGGACTGACTTCTTTAAGCATTTTGATAACACCCACACCATTGTGGTGATATTCGATGCTGACAATTGTAAGGTTTATCAATGTTTGGGTCAATGGAAAATACAGGTTACTGTAGCTGAATAACCTGCAGATCAGACTGAATGCTAAAAACGTTCTTGGATTATTCTATCTTCTTCAGAATCGTCTACGAAAAACGAAAACGTCAAGGGGCGAACGGCAGCAGCAATGATCAGAAAAACGCCAAGGATATTTGAAAGGAAAATCTTAGTCTCGCAATGAAAATATACTTCTTTCCAGTTTCCAATGGTCGCAAAAGCCGGACGGAAAGAACGACGTTTTACCAGCGACCCTACGACGATGTTTTATAATTTTCCCATTTCACATAAATTTAAATTTTACTAATTTGTGAATAACCAAAAATCAAGGTGGTTTTTCGGTGGTTTTTCTTTTTTTTCATATTTATACAGTAGGGAATATACAACGGAAAATCGACAAGGTTTCAGCGGAATAGGCGGCGAGGAAATGATAATTGAATAACGGGATGACGATGATAAGTTATTTGGCAACAAAACGATGATGAATTAAGGACGAATTCGACAAAAAATATTGGACAAAGTAACGACGAAAAGTTATTGACGGCGATGACGACGATTAATAGAGGAATTTGACGAAAAATGTTGGACGAAAATAGCGACAAAAAATATTAACAACGGCGAAAATTCGAGGACGACGAGTTACGAGGGATGTCGATGGTCGGTGGCGGGTCGAACAACACGGCTGGTATAATATTCAGTAAGAATATTAAAAAATTTGGCCACTAGGGCTTTGATTTTTCCGGGTAGCAGCTGGGGGTCCCGTCGTAGTTGATTTCTTAGATGAACACTGCGAAGTTCGGCGAATTCTCTGGCAGCGGGCGGCATTTCGGTGTGATAAGGTGGCATAAAACAAACGATAAAGGCAGCTAAATTATCGTCCAAGAGGTGATAAGCCTCTCATTCTGCCTGTGCCCGCAGATTGATTGCTTCGCGGTTGGCAACCGGTGTGATGAAGCGGCGGGGAAAATAATTAAACGCCGAAAAATGACAGTCGGGTGGCAGCGGCTTCAGTTTGAAAATGTTTGGCGTTTCGAAGGCTATTTCAACGAAGCTTCGATTTTCTTCAACTACGTGGCTGCTTCTGGCCTGAGTTGGGTTTAGATCGGCTCCCACTTTCGGCTTTTTCGGTGGAGATTTCGACGATTTGGCGGACGGTTTTTCCTCCCTCATTCCCTTAGTTGACTCGGTTGAAGACGTCGATAACGGTTTTCCCTGTAAAAGATTAGGTGGATTCTTTACACCAGTTTGTTTATCCTTCTTATTCATCAAGTTAAAGGTGTATTTAACAGCTTCTTTTAGAATTATTTTCAGGGTGTAGAAAACTGTTTCTTTTTGTTCTTCTGATTTCAGGGAAACAAATAGATCGTTTCCTGAAATTTCTGTCTCTTCTTCAGATTTCTCTCCTTCTTCTTCGTCTTCAATCGAACTCTCGCTGGTCGAATTTCGTGACACGGATTCTTTGCCTAACCTATCTAAAATTATAGATCTTAGTTTTACTTCACGGAGGGGAAAATCGAGGATTGCGAGCGATAATGGTTCTTGTTTCGTCGCTTGCTTCGACGTCATTATTCGTTCCCTTGACGTCAAGGTTTTAATTTCGTCGAAAAGGGTGTAGAATTTGTTCAGGCTATAGTAAACGTCGAAATGGGCGATGGCATCCAAGGCGGCGTATTCTAGGGCGTCGGAAGGCAAGGGACGCTTGGCCCATGCCAACCCCTGGCCTTGGAATCCTTTATTAAGATGAACCCTGAAAAAATGTTGTACTATGGCCGCCAGACTATTTCCAGTACGATAAAAATCGGCCGTCCCTTCGACTTAACGCTTGTACAAGTCGGGATTCATGTCGCGAATGTAGTCGAGGCTACGATTACTCTTCAGAAATTGTTGTATCTGACTAGTATCGGCCCGAATCTTGATGTCCGCGAACCATACGTCGACATTAGCCAGGGCGGTTAAATCGCAGTTGGACGCGAAACCAATGATGCCCCGGGCGTTTTGAAGAAGTTTGATCAAGGAAATGGGAACGATTCCCATCTCCAAGAGATCAAAAATGATGGTATGACCGTCAGCGCGGCAGACTTGAATGACGACGGCGAAAGGCCCTTTTGAATATCGCTGGCTGTGTAGAGCGATATCAAGTTTCGTCTTGGCCAAATTCACTAGCGGGCCGGCCTCCTTCTTGTCCCAATGGACCCAATCCATGTGATAATTCATGAATTAGGCGTCGAGCCCATAAACGCCAGGGTGACGCGGGTCGTTGGCTAAAAAGTCACACAGGAGTTGACTTTCTTCTATGGTCGTACATACGGCGTAGGGACCATTCAACGGCAATCGCCCGAGTTCTTGGCCAAACGTAACGATGACCTCGTGCTTGATCAAGGGCGGCGACATTTGGCAAAGATGCCAGCGATCGGCTGCTATCATGGTGGGGATCTTCGCGAAAGCCATGTCTTTAGGTGTAAAAATGAGTTAAGGACAGGGTATAAATGAGTACATAAAATAACAATTTACCCGAAAAGAATATATATAAAAAAAGAGAAATATTTAATCGAATAAATATAAGAATGATTAAAGGAGCGCACGTTAGGAAGGAAGGAGCAAAAATAAATCTTCCTAATGACTTAAGCAGAAAAATATTACGCATTTTATACAAGCATTTAGGCATTTTTTCTTTCTCTTTTTTTCACATGGACAAATCATGCAAATGAATGTTCCGAAGGTTGTTCCGATGATATGATCAAAATTTGCGTCATGGACAAATTTATGTCCATCTTTTTCTTTTTTAATACATCGGAATGTATCTTTTCGTGCGGGCAACTCGAGTTTTCTTTTGATCGCGATAAGTTCATCGAATGTTTCTTTTTAATAATGATGTAAAGTCCTATCCATGAAAAAGTAGATTTAGGTGAGTATTTGGGCTTCACCACAGAACTATGCTGAAAAATTTCTTCTCCTACTGCGAGTTCTTCTTCATGTTCTTTTTCATCATATGCAATCTTCTGAGCATGTTGTGTAATTTTTATATTTTCTTTGGCAGATTGCCAGGCCTCGAATGAAAGTTGTTGGATGTCGTCCCCGAGATCAACATCGATTTGACAAAAAGTCGGCGAAAACCGAAAAGCAACGTCAATCCAGAAATTTGGACAGCGGCCAGAAAAAGGAGAAAATGGTAAGCACTTTGTTGACTTTTGTGTGGCCGTATTACATGCAAAACACGCGTAGGGCAAATAGGAATCCCAGTCCTTTTGTTTTTCATTGATGTTCATTGAGATAATTGTAGCCAACGTTTTATTGAATCTCTCCACTAGCCTGTTTGTTTGTGGATGGTAGGAATTCATGTTTGTTTTTCTTGTTGTGCGTAATTCACAAATGCATAACATTAGATCAGATAAGAAATTTATTCCTCCATCTACTAGTGGCGCACCAAAATGTAGCACTATTTCTGCAACTTTTTCTGTCGTAGTTTCTGGTAGAGCTACTGCCGTCGCATACTGCTTTAAATATTCTCTGAGCACAATAACGTATTTATTTCTATTTTCGCTCATGGGCAGAGGACCGAGAATGTCCTTAGCCACTCTGTCAAATGGACTTGCGACTAGTATAGGCATGAGGGCGGTGCGATTTCTTGTTATGCCTATTTTTCTCATACTGCAAATGATATAATTTAAGCAATGTTCTCGTACATCGCCGTATACTGTAGTCCAATAGTAGCATAAGCGAGTTTTTGCCAATGTTTTTGTAAAACCAAAATGTTCAGAAAAAACATCATCATGGCAGGCTTCTAAAATTTCTTCTTTTTTCGAAACTGGAACTTCTAATTTCAATTCGTTTTCATCCGCGTTACCCAAATAATATGGAATTTCGTCCTTTATCGTAAATTGAGATGCTAGTGAAACAATTTTCTCGGCTTGCTTAAGATCGTCAGGCAGGTAATCAGACTGTGAATAAACCAATAGTTGACCACAAAATTGATCACTTCTTTGTGCCTCGCGAAAATTTTCTATATTGCTCGCGTCGAACTTGTTTTCTTTCCTTTCTGTAACTATAGTTTGAGTTTTTTCGAAAGTAGTTCTTTCTATAGCTGGAAATTCTTCAAAATTCGCGTCTTCTTGAATTGGGAATAGGTTATCAGGCGTTTTCAAGCGTGTAACTTGAGTTTCAGCTAGACTAGCTCTTACTATAGTCGATGTTTTTTCGGAACCTGCTTCTGCTCTAACGGAGATTGAGTCACTTGGCCTATTTTTACAAGTTTGCAAGCGTGTAACCGCGTTTATATGAAATTTTATGCCTTTCTTGCTGTCTTCTTCACGTGCTGGGTTTCCTGAGAAAGCATCTACGTTTTTGTTGACTTTTCCCACGCGATGTTTAATATTGAGTTCTTGAGATTCTTGCACTACTAGTCTCCATCTAGCCACATGACTGGAGGGGTTTAGTTTTGAAAAAACACTTTGTAGGACTAAATGATTCGTAGAAACGGTGACGCGCTGCCGATACAAATAATGACCAAAATATCTCACAGCCCGAACTATGGCCAAAGCTTCCTGTTCCCTGATTAGGTAGTTTCTTTCCACTTTCGTTAAACTTCTACTGGCTTGGAGGATAGGTTTTCCCCATTTTCTGCTTTTTGAAATAGAACTTCTGTGTTCATATAAATGGTTTGGTCTCGTAAAATGCATTGACTGGCTATAATTTGATTCAAATGTCCCTTTGTGGACCAATTGTGCAATTTTATTTCACATTTTTCAGCTAGGATCAGTGGCGGAAATCGATATCGCGTCATTGTCGGGACCATCAAGGCACGACTGCCTTGCGAAACGCCACACTGGAAGAAAGGGTCGCCGAACGAATAGCCGACGAGAAAAGAAAGCAACAATATAGCGGCGAACAAAAAATAGGAAGAAGTAAGTGAGACTAAATTTCTAAAAATTCGTTGAAAATTGTTTTGAGGAATTCTTCTTCTAGTACGATTCCTGCTTCTTTGAACTGCTTCTGCTCTGAATTGAAAGTGTGAGTTTTCTAGCCTTCTTGGATCCATTCTTGAGTCAGTTTGAGCTGACTGATGTCGCGTGGGATCTTCTCGGGAGGTGACTTCGGGCCTCCAAACGATCCATGGTGCCAACTCATTGATCCATCCTTCTGTCGTAAATTCCCAGGGTCCTTGTCTAGCGATCACTCCTCATCGTGACTGGCTTCCAAATTCTTGCATATGCATACAATTCAAAATATTACATAAATTACAAATACTAGCTGCAGCGAGCCCATTCAAAATTCTAAAATAAACTTCACCCACGGGGCGGCTTCCAGAGGGACGGTTGGAATTATAACCTCCAGTCTGAGCCGTATTTATGAAAACATTAGCTGATTCGGCCTGCCCAGAATTTTCAAAACGTGGACGACGTCGTCTCTCTTCATAACGGTAGAAAATCAGAAGTTTCATCAAAATCAGAGGTTCTGTCTGAACCATTTTCTAAATGTTCTGGGTCTTCATTATCTAAATAATTGCCAGTATACCCGTGGGAGGCAATAGTGGGATTATCGCTAATTTCTTCAGATCCTGTCCCACTACTCACCAATGTGGAGTGTACGGTTCCAAAATAAAATTCTTCATTATATCGGGCCATAAAAACATGTGCCTGAGGCCTCACATTGGAATTTCCTAACAGATCGAAATCATCACAGTTCCAGGGATTGGACTGTTCTGCCATGGTGTCAGGATTAAATACTGACACGTTGGGCCCATTAGCCTCCGCAAGACAAAGCTGACCATTGACTCTTCGGGTTCCAGAAAGGGCATCTCCTGGACTCCCAGGGTTCGAAACGCCTCGGGCTGGCATTGGCACTCGGGGCGGTCCACCACGCCACATGCTACGCGGGGAACTCGAAAATCTGGAATCTTGATTTCGTTCGAGCATAGGGCAAGTAGAAGAATAATGCCCACTTCTACCACATCTAGAATAAGAAACGGCACCATCTGAAGACCTTCCTGATGAGCGGCCACGGTTAAAGTTGGTATTTAGCGCGCAGTTTGGGTGACCTCCCATCCTGTTGGACTCTTGGGGACCATTTGATTGAATCTGAGAATCTCTCGCGTTATTCCTAAGCCGAAAACGATTTTCTTGCATAATCTTCTCTATTTTCAATTAAAACGTGATCTTCTTGATTTGCCAAAATTCGTAAATCTTCTTCTAAATTTTCTTCTTCAGACGTTCTTCAAGGAAAAATTGTCAAGTTCGGAAAAAAACGTCAATGTCGAGTTCTGAAAACGTTAAGTAAGTTGCCAAAAATTGTTAACCTTCGTGCTTCTTTATTTCTTCTTTATTTTCAGGCTTCTCCAACATCAAATTGAATCCGAAGATTGTAGCCAACGTCCTGCCACGAATCACCACTTGTAAGGTTTATCAATGATTGGGTCAATGGAAAATACAGGTTACTGTAGCTGAATAACCTGCAGATCGGACTGAATGCTAAAAACGTTCTTGGATTATTCTATCTTCTTCAGAATCATCAACGAAAAATGAAAACGTCAAGGGGCGAACGGCAGCGGCAATGATCAGAAAAATGCCAAGGTAATTTGAAAGGAAAATCTTAGTCTCGCAACGAAAATATACTTCTTTCCAGTTTCCAATGGTCGCAAAAGCCGGATGGAAAGAACGACGTTTTACCAGCAACCCTACGATGATATTAGGGAGCAGAGAAGACAAGCAGGTAAGCCAAATTTATTAGGAAAGAGATGAAGTGATTTTAACATACAAAACTGACATATTTATATAAAGAAAAAGACATAAAAAATGACATAAAAACTAGATAATAACGTCATAATGTCGCATAATATTAGATCATTATCTTAGTAGGCGTAGTCGTAAAAAGAGTTGCATGACGTAGGGCGAAGAATCTTGACGCAATGTCTACAGTAGGATCGGATAATGTAGGTTTGCCTGCTGTGTGTGTGATTGAGAGAGCGTCGCCATTTACTGTAGGTTACTTAATTATCGATTGGTTTATAGCGCTCTCACACAATGACTGGCGTGCCCTGTACACTCTAGTAGGTCCTTCTTTCCACACCATGAGTCCAAATGCCTAACCTACCATCATCCCCAAGATACTGATGGTCGACATTTTCTGATGCCTGAAACAGATTGAGAAATTTCCTGAAATTCTTGAAAAAGCCCGGCTTATCAGCTTTTCCCCTGAATGCCGCACTCTCAAAGCATGCATAACCTGCATGTCGGCTTGGGATACAGTTCTTTTTAACCACGACTTTTCAAAAAACCCCACTTATTATGCCACACCATCCGAACATGAACTGTCCAGTGATAAGCTAATATATGCAGGACTAGACACCTTCTATCCCATTCTGATGTATCTTGCCTTAGGTCACTACTCCTTTTTCGATGAGATCTCTTGCACAGCCCAAATCTTCCCTCATGACTTATTTGACCCTTCCATTATCAACCATATCGTGAAGGTTCTTATCTGTCATGGGTTAGACATGGACCCTTTGCTACCTACTGGAATCAATCTTCATCATAACCCTACCCTGTTGCAGAAATTTCTACCTGCAGTGATGCGGGATGAGGTTTTATCAGCCATCACTTACATCTTTATGGACACTATCCAGCCCACCCACGGTCAGCTGATGTGTCGGGCTACGTTGACCGATGATGTGGCGCCCTTAGAAACTGTTCAGCATTCAACCTTTCCACCTCCTCTGCCGAAACCTTGTTGGATTAAAGGCAGGAACCTTCGCAGTACTCAAGCTAGCGAGCTTCAGTCATTACTCGAGTATCCTGCGATCCTTGATAATCCTCTGGACCTTCAAAGGGCCGCAGCCACTGCTATGCAATGAGGAACCACTTATGACTTGCACTATGCTCTGGGTGCACCTATGTCCATTCACTATCTGACACAGGTCTTCAACAGCCTTGTTCACGAAACTATTTTCACGTCTGATTCTTTCCCTTAGGAATTTGACCCCTTTGTTCACGGCATGGCTGCGGATCAGCCGAAGAGAGGCAAAGAGTACAGTTAGGGTTATCAATATCCTTCTAAATCTTATCTTTAGCATCTGACACCTAAGAATGCCCATGCCTTAAACCTTCTGTTAGTTTACCACTACCAGCTCTGCTGACCTCTTCATGCTCTCTAGAGGAATATGAGGATGTCGAAAAGATAATCCCTGATTCCATCAGTGACATGAACAACAGCCTTACAAAGTTCTTCATGATCCAGTGTTGGTTGGATGTGAATGGCGAACTTAAAGATATTCTTACTCAATATAAGGCCACTTTGCCTCAAATTGAACCTAAATTTGGGTGCGAATCGGGCACCCATATCACTAATCGTTTCGCTCTACAACCAGTTATAGTCTCCTCAGCTAAAATGGACATAGACAATTCGAATCTGTTACATCAGGACTCTAGGTACGCAAGTAATCCTCACTACTACTTTTCCTGGTTGTCACAGCATGTACCTCTATTGCCGTTTTACAATGTTTTGAAGCCACTGCATGCGACTTTAAATTTCAACCATTACCGATCTGGCACTTCTGCTGATATGCTACTCTCAGGGCAAACTACATCTGATGTCCAGGCCACACTCCCATCAGATGCTTCCACAGTTTTTGCTATCACGACTGACACTGATACTCAATCTCAATTTCTCACAGTCACCGTTGATACACCATCTCGTCCTCTAACTGAGACGGAGATGCAACTGTCTAGTTTAACTATTAGTTTGGACCAGACTGAAGAGCTATAGACTGAGCCGCAAGCCAAGTCTGAAGTTCCTTTGATAGCTTCAGTCACGCCCGCGCAGAGCACCCCATGGGGGGAGGAGTATGGGGGGTATTACCCCCGTCTTAGATTTAGATTTCAACATTTGTCTTGATATTCAATGAAGATTCACATTTTTTCCCTTACACACTTTTTGAGAAAGATCACGTCAAGTCTGTAAACTTTTTGAAATGATTATTTCTTTGTTTACATAAAATCAATCGGGAAGCTTCGTGGAAGTAGACTTCGGAAATTTCTACTCTTCCACTCATATGTTTTTGGCCAAGGTCACGAGAGTTAATGAATAAATTACAGTTTTCAAAATTTTTAAGATGATAAAATTCTAAAATTTAGGACTTTTGAACACTAAATTCGAATCTAATTCTTGAAATAAATGTTTAGAAAATTAATTTTCCAGCGTTGTCAAATGTTGATACGCAAAAAAATTTTCTGGCGCTTTGCACCGGAAAGATTGATGTCTTTTTTGAGCTTTCATTTCTCATCATAGAGGACTTGACCATCAATTTATCATCGAATGCAAACTCATTATGCTATTGGATAGTTTTCTACAAAATTTGTTTCACAATGCTTGTAAATTAGAATTGAAACTCGAAAATTTCAATTTTTTTCTAAATTTTAGTGAATTAAGGCATTTTTTGAGTTATAAATAAAATTTGAAAATTACACTGATTTGGTTATTAGTCTTTGGCCATGACATAGAGGAACACAGGTTACTTATTTTACGTATTTTTGCTATGTACAAATTGTACAAATGAAATATCAGCTACCGTTTTTACATGTACAAATGGGTCATGTACAAAAAAAACCCTGACTGGGCTAGCATGTATGGTGCTTCCACAGCCATGCAGATAGCTGAGCTCACTCTCTTCTTACACGAATGTCGATCGTTCGTTGGAGAAAACATCACATTACTCAACTGCCTATACCTCGTCAGTTGAGATGATTGAGGCTATTCTTGAGAAACGTCAAGAGGTAGGCATCTGTGAACATCACAAGCTGAGTCTGTTGGCCACAGTTCATGTCAACACTCACCCTGAATGTCAGGTCACAGGCCGCGTCCTCGGTCAGTTTACTGTATCGACACTTTCTGATTTACTTCCTATGCCACTACCTCCCAACGCTACACCATCTGACTACCCTCAAATTGTACATGGTGCGAATGTATTCTGACTCTAGGCCACAGTCTTCTCATTCGTATCACCAACATTCCGGTTCCCGCACCGCTCATCCTTAAATCAGTAGTCTATCACTATTACTGATATTTTTGGTTCTTCTGTGTTTCTTTTGTTTGTTTTCTTTAATTTCTCTGCTCAAAAAATTTTAATCTCCGTGCTTTCATTTTGTACTTCAAATTTTAAGGGCTTTTGTACAGTTTTGGACCGAACCTCTGAAAAAATTTTCTTTTGTGCGAATTTTTATTTGTGATGACCAAATTCACCCAACCAGTTTGCCGTGTCTCACCTAGTTAAGTAAGTATCTTAAGTTCACCTTCTTGCCATTGTGGATATTGTCACGACTTGCCCTCATTCTTTCCCAAATGAGGTTTCGGAAATTCTCCCACTGCAACTACTCAGCCACACCTTGAAGTCTTGATCCCTTAAGGCAATCTGTTGCAAGGGGGAGGGATGTTTTAGTGACATTTCCAGTCTCCCACAACTGTTTTAATGTCACTTTACAACTTCCTGCATCTTACAACCAAAGAAGAGCATGTCTCAAGCATATCATCGATTTTCAAACCAGCGGATGCAATTACTGTAGTCATTGCATTCAGTCAGTGATTCAGTTTTTTACCGAAATCGCAGATTCCTCAATTTAGAATGTTTTATCGGTTAAATAATTTTGGGCATTTGTCGAAAAAAGGGAGTAACTGCCCCAGCCCAGTGCTAGGTAAGTCTTAGTATTAAGGTCTGAACTTCTTGGAACAAACTCCTGCCAAATCATTTTTGAACTCAAAATCAAATCTTAATAATTCTTGATGGATCGCCAGCCAAGAGTCTCATATAAATAAGAAAAGATCTTGAGCAACTCTTCTCATTATATGAATTGGCGTGAACTTGCTCACTGTTCGAGGTCAAAACGCCAGAAAGTCACAAGTTTTATTACAATAATTCATTTTCAACGACAGATAAAAACAGATAATTCATGGAATCTGCATGAATAGACTATGAAAAATGTTATAATGAAAAATCAGTATTTTTTACAATCGCGTTACGGAGTGCCCATTGTTACGGCTAACTCCAAGCACCACAGGGCTTCAATAAGTTTTCCGAAAATAACTTTATCTGCTCGACCCCTCGAACTTCTCTTTCTAATAACGGCAGTTTGGTGATGTGGAAATCTTCATACAAATCTTCGATCTGAGAATTCAGTACAGAATTACGACAGAAAACTATTTTATAAAAGCAAACAATGGATATGATTAGAAAATCTAAATTTGATTGAGACTACGCAGCTTACAAATGACGACTGAAATTTAGTCCGTCCACCAGTAGCAACTTGAAAATAGTTTCATGATTTTAATCGTGCGTTTATTCAAAATACCTGGCTCAAATATTTGGACTGAATTTTGTGCCTTGCTAAACACATTTTGCAGTGTTCTTTGTTGAGCGAATCGAGAAACAGCAACTGATTAACAATTATATTGTGGGTGTCGATATTTTGCTTCGTTAATTCTTGAACTAAACGCTCCGTTTCGTATAGAGACAAAAATTCGGCGATACAAACGCACACGAATGTTGTCTGTTCCTGCAAGAAAATCCAACGGCAAAATCAAAATAATCAAAAATGCGTCAATTTATTTTAATATTTTTACCTGATTTTTAATACAGAAACAATATTTTATAGGATCGGATCGAGAATGGATTATGATTTTAAAATTGTAAAAGCGTTGGTAAATTTGAGCCTGCTTTCTTAGCATGCTTGAAAACTTACATGCGTACAGTTTAAAAAAAAATTTATGACGCCAAGAAAGGCGGTTCATTTGGCAGTCAAGACCAACTTACCGGATTTTTAAACTGTTTATTGATTTTCTTAATCGTAGGAAGTATGTTATCAATTTTATTCATTGTTTCTTCGCTTGTTGCATCAGCTATACCCATCATACGGCTCATCTGCAAAGATAACAAATGAGCAGCCTACTTAAAAGGCAAATGAAAATATACACACCTGATTTAACATCGGGCTAAGGGTATTTTTTATTTTAGACAATCGGCCGAGCCCCTTCTCGATTACCGATGGAAACGATAGGAGTCTCAACGTATGGCCGGTCGGCGCAGTATCAAAAACCACGACATCGAAATTCATTTCTTCTATGAGTCTTAATAAATGGTGAAAATATTTTTGCATTGAGTCGCTTCTCGGATAAAATTTTACTTTATAACTTCAGCGAAGCTCATGGCTTCGTCGATTCCCGGGAATGAACTGACGAGATCTTGCATTACAGCTTTTCCGACACTCAAGACGTCGTCTAAAAGAATAGAAATACGAAAGAGGCTGAAAATTGTAAATTTGATTACACGACTTTCTAAAACACAGAAAAAGTTACCGTACTTGACTGTTTTTCTGTATTAATAGAAACTATTAGTACTTAGAGCTCGAGAGTAGTCATACTTTGGTCGTCCAAATCATCAGGCATTTGCGAGTTGACCAAATTTGGATCGATTTCCTGGAATATGTAGAATAATTAAATATATCGACATCGAAGCAGTTTTCTTCTGTACCACACGGAATTTTTTGGCTTTAGAAAATTTTAAATGAGTTTCCCCTGCGGTATGAAAGTAATATAGACATTTTGATGCGTTTTCGAAGGTCAAAATTTTCAAATTCTACGGCGCTCCGCAACGGTTATGCTTATAATAATATTTTCACTGGCTTAGTTGTGGCGCGGCCGTTAGCATGTTTATCTTCACTTATCAGTTACATAGCCCCTGATCGTCATTACCATCTGAAAAACTTCATGGATGCACGTAGAGGGTACGATGGATACTCCCTACCGCCATGTGCATCCCCAGATACCCCCTGGTTCGAAAAAAAATCGTCAGATACCTTGTTGAAGAAGCCTTTTCCATTACTCTTCAGATTATATGATAATAATGCTTATGATTCTATCTTTCAGTTTAGTGCTCACTCAGGGTTCATACACAACCTGGAAACCTGGGAATGTCAGGGGATTTTTTTTCTTTCCTGGGAAACCTGGGAAAGTCAGGGGATTTTGTCACAAATTCCAGAAAATTGAAGAAAAAGAAGGAAAAAGGAAAAGAGAAAAAGAAAGAGAATGGAAAGAAAATGAGAAGGAATGGCTTGGGGTGGTTGTGGACCCTATGAGTGGTTTTACTTTTCTGACCTTTGGCTGTCTCAAAATTTTCTAGCTCCACATGTATTGCTTGGTCGCTAGGCGGCAACTTAATTAGTTTTTCACACTGTTCTCACATGAGCAATGTGCCTTTCGTCCGATACAGTTAGAGAAAGTTACTGATCGTGAATCAGCGTCTTGTGTATGACTACATACAATCATTAGGTGGCTTGGAAAAGGTATGTCACATTCAGATCAGATCTCATGTTAAATATTTTCATGACACATCAGAAATTATATGACTCCTTTGTTTAGATTGAGATATCTGATAAAATGCTGAGAAATGTGAAAAGCAGTCGAACATGATATCATGAATATTTAGAAGAAGAAAATTCCAAAGTGACAGCATCAAATGTTGCCAAGAAGAAACACAAATTAGTCGAAATTGAAATCAAACAGCTACAAGAAAAAAAAAATCGAAGAAACAACTGTGAAAGATAAGGAAGCTATTGATTTTCAAATTGCAGCTTTGCGAAATGTTTTGAAATAAAGAATTTTTGTGTTTGCAACCTTTTTTTCAAAAGAAAAGTGATTGATATTCGGTAATATTGATATGAAAAAACCTGGGATTTTTTGCTGGGAAGACCTGGGAAAGTCAGGGGATTTTATTTACGGGAATGTGTATGAACCCTGTCACTGAGCCCTCCCCCAATTTAACGTCAAAGGGCCCCATGAAAATTCTATCAGTGCATCAGGGATGCAACGGGTACCCGAAATATTTTCAGCTCCCAAACTCAAAACAACCCCGGAAAAATTGGTCCTCAGATACTCGAACCCAGTTTTGACAATTTTTCCGGAGTTTATTGGGGTTTATATGGGATTCTTAAAGTACCTAAATTCCTGAGAACTATTTTATCAATAGTAGCATTCAGTTATCAACATATGTGATTGCACTTTGGAAAATTAATTTCAACAAACAATTATTTTTTCAAGAGTATAAAAACGATGAATTTAAATGTTTTATCCGTACCAAGTGCTTACGTTTTTGCTCAACTGTATCCGTCACTTTACTACAAAGTTCATTCTATATTTCAAGTTTGAAAGCTTGTTAAATATACTTCATAGTTTCCTTTTCATGCAAGTGCTAATATATGCATTAAGCTGTTCGACTTTATTTTAGTGGCAAACTTCGAAAATTTTTAAAATCTAGTAATAAATAAGCTCAATAAAATAAGTAATGTATACTAAAAATTCTACAATATTACTTTCTCTTCCAAGGGCTTGTAGTTTTACCACAACCCACATATCATCAAAGCTTTCTCGTTCACTATCTTGGCATTTTTGTTCGTGTTTTTCGTGCGTTCAAGTTTACCATAAAAGAAACATACTACCCATGGTAAAATTGTATGCGAAAGGTTTGGAGGGAGAAATAGTTATTCATTTGATAAACTCGTCCTAAAATAGATAATCTTTTGTCAGTTATTCGAATCACTCCGTGAATTTTTGGCGGTGATATACATAGGGGGTATTTACCATACTTATTAATCAGAGGGCGTAAGCTAAAGATGTCAGCAATTTTCTCAGCGGGCATATCATGTACTGCATTCAATTTCATAGCCCAACGTGACTGCTTTTGCTTGACAACCAAAAAATAATGAAAAAAGAATGTAAGGTACTATTTTGAAGAAATTTGACTAAATTGAAAAAGTTTTTCATATCATTTGTACTGCACAACTGCTTTGGCGAATACTATTCCCAAAAGTCGATGACTTCATAGCGTGCGACTCGTAATACACAATTCTAAATTTTCTGATATTTTTGTCATAAGCGCCCGATGCACGGGTTGGAGCATTAGACAATAGTGGATATTACTGCGTCACACATTTAGGGCAGTAATGTCAATAACATCTTGGAAATTCGTAAATCATCTTTCCTACAGTAAAATCAGACATATCTTTTTAAATCCAAGTTGTTCATAATTTACCAGAATTTCCGTCAACTTTGTATTGAGCGATACGAACTTCACCACTGTTGCACACGAACTACATTCTGTGTAGTTCATTGTTATGCTGTAAACCTGACCACAACTTATTATTTGGCATCATCTAGAAGGTTTCTGGAACAACAGTATCACGGAAACAATACGGGAAAATTATGCCATGTGATCAAATTTATTCCTTGCAAACCTTTGGAGATCTTAGTCTGGAGAAGGTTAATTTTCCAGCAATCGAGAAACCAAAGTCATAAACATCTCGCCTATCTTTATTGAACTATTGGGGGCCGAGAAAATTCAAGATTAACACCCGAACCCGAATAAACCAAAATTCACCACTCTTCGCATCCCTACCGTGCATGTCTGAAAACTTTTTTATTTTTTCATCGGTTGTCTTAGGCTATTTTTGATTCAACTTGAATTATTAATTTCCACAATTTTTTCTCTCACTTGGAGCTTCCCGGACTTACGCAAAAGTTGAAGCTTTCATCTAAGAATGAGTGTTGGGAAGATTCATTCGTCCGCTTTCTAGAATACTAAAACCCAGAAATATTTCCAGCGCTACGCACCAGAATAAATCAACTAAAGTCATGAAACGTAAGAAAGAATTTCGGTTTCGGTGTTCATACTGAAAAAATTTGAGGAAAAAATGTTTTTACCTGGCCCTGGCCAATTGATATTTGAAGCAAAAATGTACCTAATATTTTTGCATGGTACGGAAACTTCTTTACTGGATTTCCGCAGGGCACGAAAAAAAGCTGCATCCAAGATACGACTTTCTAATTACCATAGCGTAAAGGTTATCGAAACCAGACACTTTGCTAGGCGTTTTTCCGAATTTTTGGTTGAAGGCGTCCGAAACATTGTGAGCGGGATCGGTAGATATGACCAATACGCTTTCCCGAACTTTAGATAGTTGAATAGCTAGACTACAGCTGAAAAAGTTTCGAAACTTTGTAGTTCGTCAAGTTTTCAAGCATGAAATTAATCGGTACAAACTATTTTCCCAACAGACTAAACTCGGGAACTAAAGCAAACCCTTAATATGAACAAACCTGCAAGTTGTTTTGCCTACACCGCCTTTTCCGCCGACGAAAATCCACTTTAATGACGTTTGTTGGACAACATTTCTCAACGTCGGCTCTAGAATATCGCTGTCGGACATGACCTGCAAAAGTTGAGCCGCTAAAAATGAATGAGCAAACCACTATATGGAAGCCGAAGTAAAACGAAAAAGACTATGATTATGCCCAAGATCGAAAACGCATAAAACTTTTATTTACGAAATTTACGACAAATTATTGACCCTTTTGAAAGTACCGTGCTTCCCAATACCTTCGTCGACGAATCTTTTAGCTCCTTAAAATAGTTTTAGTGTTTGTAAATTCTCTTTCGTTAGGAAAATATTGATCAGGCGCAATGCTTAAATATCAAAACCTTAACTTGAGTTTAATCACCGAGCAAGAACAGTCCCTTTGAGGAAATACATCAACTGCGTTTCTCCTAAATACCTAAAATTAAACGCAAATTTATCGTAGATTTTTGGGGAAACCGAAGCTCTCTGACTGAAATTTTTCTTGCTAATTATATTTATATATCAACCCCAGACAGAATATCATAAATATAACGTGAAGTCTTATCAGAAATATTCAATTTCGAGTCGTCACTGACACTGTTTTTTTGTACTTTACAAACGAAATGGTCAAGAGTACAAACCAAAATTTTAGCACAAAACAATTTTTGTCACTCAACAGCCGTCAGTATTGAGTGTCAATGGACTTGTTTGTTATGCGTCCGCATCGATAACCACAAAATAGCAGCTATGGCATAATAATAAAAGCTTTTTGTGGAATATTTTACCAGTGCATGTTCTGTGCCTCATGATCAACTCTTTTATCTGTGTGCATTCGTAGTCTTCTAGTGTGTCTCGTGCAAATGGCCAACATATTCGTATTTCACATAATGTTTGTTGCATTTCATTACAATAAATGCTTTACCTACATTACATATGAATTTTGTGCCTTTTTATCGTCGTGAATTATCTTTTTATAAGTGAATTTGGTATACAATACATACTGTTTTGTTTTTCGCAGATAACACTCTTTTTAAATTTAAAATAAATTCTGGAGTAATTCTATACTCAATTTGTTTTAAGACAATCGATGCAGTAATCTCATGAAATTAAGTTCAATACTGAAAAAAGTAGTAAGCTTATTACCGTAATCAACGAAAAAATTTTATCGTCAGTGAGTACCAAACTGAACAGCCGAAAATTTCCTTCAATAACCTAGTTAGGTGGTCAAAATTTCTCATGTAGAACTAAAGTATATATCACCGCAGTTCTGTTCAAATCGGCAGTGAATAAGCATGATGTTTTTCAATGATTTTGACCTTTCCCATTCCTATGTAAAAATTTAGAAATTTCTACAGTATAAAGTTTTTCGCCAAGCAGTGTTTTTTCTGCAGCGGGCTTTCTGCATAGTGCAGAAAAGCTAAAAAAAAGTTTCTGCATTGCGGTTTTCTCCTGTTACCACTGTTCTTATGCCCGGGCCTTTTTTCCAAATGCGGGAAAGGGTCAAAATTTGTTTCCCCGTTTTCCCGAAGTCGTTTTTCGCTTAAAAATGCTCATAGATGCTTTATTTATGTATTTTTGAGTTTTTTCAAACCTTCTGCTGTTTTTTAGAGCCGTTAATTCATCAAAATTCAGGACACATTTGAAATTTTTGAGTTTGATCGAAATCTAATCTACAAGCATTGTGGAACAAATTTTCCAGCAAACTATCCAAAGGCATAATGACTTTGAATTACACGAGAAATCGACGGTTAAGTCCTATATGATGACAAGTGAGAGCCCAAAAAAGCTGTTAATCTTTCCGGCGGGAAGTACCCGAAAATCTTTTTCAGTAATTGACATTTTCCAATGCTGGAAAATCGATGTTCCAAACATTTATTCCAAGAATTAGATTCGAATTTAGTGTTCAGAAGTCGTAATTTCTAGAATTTTATTATTTGAAAAATTTTCAAACCAGTAATTTATTAGTAAACTCTCATGAACTTGGCCGAAAAAATATGAGAAGAGTAGAAATTTCCGAAAACTACTTCCATGAAGCTTTTGAATTGACTTTACGTTAAGAAAAGCATAATAGCTTCAAAGAGACTTGTCTTATTGATCCTTCTCAAAAAATGTGTCAAGGAAATGATGTGAATCTTCATTAAATATCAAGATAAAATATTGAAGATTACCAATTAAAACATGAGATAATACGCTTAAGATAATGAAAACAATTGAAGATTAAATGATAAGTGATGGTAAACATGCTAGAAACCGCGCCTGAGCTGGGAAATAAATAATAATGCTTATTAAGGTTATAACCGGCGCGCGCCGGAACATTTTGAGATTATGACCTTCTAAAATGCATCTTTTCTGTATCCGATGTGATCAAACACATGATTCAAAAAATTCTGCACCAGTGCAAAAATCACAAAAAGAAATTCTGCACCAAGCCTAAAAAGTCTGCACTGTGCAGAAAAAAACACAGCCGCCAAGTGAAAATTGCGCATCGAATTGTACTTATTTTTTGGTTTTCGATGTATCTATCACTATAAATTGAATAACCCATAGCCACTCTACTGTTATACAAATGAAATTTTTTTACCATTCTGACCCACAACGAAGCTAAGGTAATATGCAACTAGTGCACTAAGGAAATTAGCCGAAATGTTCATGATAAACACAGGCCTGAGCACAGCAGCTTCAAGAAGCACTTGGCAGGCGACCAATCCACTGGCCAACATGAAATATTTAGTTAGGTAAAAAGCAATAGAAAAAGTAAAAATTGAGGTTCAAACGGGGAAAAAATACAAATAACGGCAATCGAACGATCTTAAAAGCTAGTTTCATAGAAACCTGGGATATTGACCACGACATTTCACAAGTTTCAGTTAGAAAAATTGTGGAGTTTATTTGCTCTGATCAACAGCTTATATCGGTTGCAGAAGATAAGGGTTTTTTAAGCTATTGAAACACGTTTCACCAAATTTAATTATCGGTGAAAAAATGGGACATCCCAAATTTTGATTAGCAATATTTACCTTTGACGCCTTGAGGGAAGGCTTTTCTACTATTTTCCTTTTCATAATTCAATGCGTCGTCTTGGGAAATATTCTTTGAACACGCGTGGATAACGGATTCCAAATCGGCTTTGATAGCATCATTTGGGAAGTTACACAAGGTACTAGCTAAGCTGAAAGCCTGACCGAGAACTGTTCGAGAAAAAAATCGTTCTATTCAAAATTCCGAGGAAATAAGACTTAAATTACCAGCACCAACGGTGACGACTTTATGCACTAAACCCCATTCTAAAGCGACCTTGGCATCTAGGCATCTGCCGGTAAGAATTAAATCTATAGCCCGTGATAATCCAATTAACTGGGGTAATCGTACTGTACCCCCATCGACTAAAGGTAGACCTAAATAAATGATTAATCAGAGAAACAACAGCACGGTCGTAAAAAATAGCAGAAGCATTTGACTGTCAGTTTAGTTCAGGGTCCGGCTCTTCGAGGCGCACTTCAGGAAACAGTGTCACTTTTGCGGTATAGGACACTATGTGCAAAAGTGTGATTTTTTCTAAAGTACGCTCCGAAAAACCGGGCCCAGGTCTTATTACCGTATCTTCGATTAAGAAATCCGAATGAAACATTCTCAGATGCAATTCTAATGTCGCAAAAAAGGGCCAATTCCAGGCCTGATCCAACGACATAACCCTCCAAGGCAGCGATCAAAGGTTTCGAACGTTTCATGTCTAAATCCTGCAGGAAAGCATGTTCAAAGACAGACTGTTATATAGAAAGGGGTGTGAGGGGGTATTACGCCCGCCCCAAGTCAAAATAAATGAGAAAGAAACAGCTATTACACAGTTTCAATATGCCCTATATAGATGGGTCAAAATACGAACCATAAAAGTCATTTCAGGTTTTAGAAACCCTATTCCATCATTTTTAAGCTTTCAGACTTGAACGAGGCTAGTTTTACAAGCATGCCAAGAGCTGCACTCTATCTTCCTGACATGCAAACAGTACAACGCTAAGACGAGCTAAGATAGAGCTCCAGTCTGGTAATTTTAGTGAATCTATAGGCTTAGGACTATTTCTTAATTGAAACTAGGTTTTCTAAAATTTTTCTCATTATAAATAGACGCCCATTTTGACGAAACAAAAATGCGTCAAATATGTAAATTGGGTGTTGTAACAGTAAACTCAATCGCAAATCAATGCTTACCATAGTGCGAAAATTACAACCAACGGTGGCAATCTCGTTCATATCATATCCGGCACAAAAGTTACCCCCTTAAATATAAATTCATAAAGCAAATGAATAAAAACTCATTTTTGTAAATTAGTTGATTTTAGAACAAGGACCGCAGTCAGAAAAAACGAACATAGACGACAAAACACACTGTTAGTGAGAATATTTATAGTTTCCTAATTGATCTAAGCTTTGGTATTATATATGTTATTATATAAGCTTTGGTATTATCTTTGGTATTATATAAGCTTTGGTATTATCTATATCAAAAGATTTGCTTGTGTTGTAGTGTGTTTCCGCCGATTTGGTCATTTTTGTCAAACTGGGCATGAGGCCCGCAAGTACCAAGTGGAGTGAGTGACGCGGACCATCAACAGCCGTCTTACTGTAGCATACGTTGGTACGCGTGTGCTGGCTCTCTCTCTTAGTGTGCAATAATACTGTTTTTTATTACATACGTTTATCATTGGTTTTGTAACGTACTCGTTGCCTCCCCGCACGCCTGTTTCTTTATTTGTTTTTCTCCCTAGTGCGTGGGAGTGAATTCTTTATACTCTCACCCAGCCATGTTTTGTAAGTAAGTGTTTTTATTGCGTAAGGTAAAAATCGGAAAAAGGTTTCCTTTTCTTGTGTTTATTTTGATTTGGGAGACAATTAAGGAAGTACCTTTCCTTAATTGGTAGGGTAATCAGTGTCGGGTTTAAGTACTATTAATTAGGCTAATCGGGTGAGCCTGGGCGTGGGAAATACGTACATTAAGGACGAACCCTGTGATCCCACTCCTGCCTGATTCATCACTCCCCGACCCGTCCAAGAATACAACACTTGCATAGGAATGAGAAGTGGGAAAATTAACGTTTTTGGATATCACACATTAATGGAAAAAGACAAACTCAAAATTATACCTACACCGTGTATGATCGCGACTTGAGCCTTTTCGCTATTTTCAAAATCGACCAACGCTTTCTTTAAGGATAAGCTCATGTCTTGCGTAATTGCATTCCTTTTATTCGATCGATCCAATTCGATTAGTAGGGTGGAATTTATCAATTCCGTGCATATTCGACCTGAAAAAATGAAATAGAAACTGTATAAATAAGGTCAGGTCAACACAGATCAACATCATGTAAGAGAACTTGTCTACGTCAATATGTATTCGATATGTGCTACAGACAATACGTTAAGCGGATATACTAATCTGGAGCCGATCACGAAAAATCAATTTTTGCTCAGTCGAAAAAAACCAATATTGGTCAAAAAATTAACTTTTTTGATTGAACAGTGATGAAAAATATCCCTTTTTTGTAACATCTATACTATCGAATAAACTTCTTGTTGTCCAATTGATGAGGGGTATAACATTAGCCTGATAAATTAGATTCATAATCTTTGGAAAAAATTTTGGAACCATTTGAAAACATTCTCGGAAAAAAGCTATGTGTCTGTGGGCATATTAGAACAAAAAAAATCAAGGATGAGGAAATTTTCCGCCCTAACTGGCGATAAAATTTCTCCGAAAAGAAACAGTGCTCCTGAGATACTACTGGTTCTAGATTGCATGTTGTTGTTTTAAAGGCAATGAGAAGTTCGAAAATCATGAGAATTTTGAAAATCACGTGAATTTTAGGTTGCTTCACAAGCTCAGAATTGATTTTTTTCATGTGAAGTCATAGTCATAGAATTAGTTCAGCCCCATGGAAAGAACACAAGGACTAATTAAAAAATGATACAAACTAAAAAAAAGATTGGCGAATCAAAATTTGAACTGAAACTTATTTATCCAAAAAATTTCGAGCAACACAGTGAGAGATCTGTCTACCATACATGTAATAGGAGAATAAGGTGATCCCACGACTTAGCTTTGGTTTTCTGTAACAAAACTCCTCCGCTGACAAATGAGTTAGATGTTGAAAAAGTATCTATACGTAAGTTGTAAACAATTTCCAACTCAGGGGGCCCATACCCGCTCGCGCTTCCAATAAACCTGATCAAGGTATTATGTGCATTTATGTCTGCTACACAATTTACTTTTCAACATTTGCCTGTGCTTAATTTTTTACAAACAAAAACTTAATTATGCCCCAACGGCGAACATATTTGATGGTCTTTTGTTACAAAAATTTTTGTGCTAATACATCTTCATTTTTAGGGTCCTCAAATAATTTTGACTCCTTCAATTCCACTTACCGTTTGTTTCCGCATTGAATTTTCTTTCGTGCAATTTGAATTTCCAACGTTTTATCATACAAAATAACACCGCAGGTCGGGATTGATACATTATTTACACGCCACCTGATGCAAGAGCTTTCCTAATACCGATTATCGCAATTATTAGCCAAAATTTTCTCCAAGATGCTTTTCAAAAAACTTTAGACTTTCATGATTTGATCAATAGTAAAGTTAATTACATAAAGCGATGAATATGGTCTTTTAAGCGTACTGTGAAGAGACCACTAGGGATGGGCCGGATCGACTTTTTTGGCGACAGCAGATCCAGATCTGGATCTTGGAAAATTTGGTTCAGCGGATCTGGATCCAAAAAAATTTGGTTCAGCGGATCTGGATCCGGATCTTGAGAAACAGATCCGAGCGGATCCGGATCTTTCAATAAGTATATGCGCTATGTCTAATTTGTCTAAAATTGAGTTGTATGAATTTATATTCATTGGTGTCAATAGATTAATAGATTATTAATCATTGAAATGTTTGTTTATTGAAATAGTTAACGTGTACTAATTAATGATTTTCATTCATTAAATTGTATTCATGTTTAGATTAATATTGGTTTCATCAGAAAAGAAATGAATAGAAATAGATACTTTTTTCAGAAATTATGGATTCAAGCTCTTCTTTCACTAGCAGTGTGTGGGACTACTTCACAGTGTCCCCAGATGATGAAGAAAAGGCAAAGTGCAATAAATGCAGAATCCAGTTATCCAGAAAAGGTTGTGCTACTGGATGTCAGAGAAAACATTTGGAGAGGAAACATACGGCAATACATAAGCAGTTTGCGGCTAGATAAAAAGAAGATAATGAAAATAGAAGTAATTGTGGAACAAATTGCTACTAGTATAGTTATGTTAAAGAATTAATTTTTGTGTTTTCTTTAAAGATAGCCAGAAAACTGAACCTAGCAACTCAAAAACCAAATTAGAGCATGAACTTAAATCTCAAACGCCTCTGGACAATTGCTTCATGGAGAAAGTAAACTCAAATTAGCACCAGCGAAAAGTGTCCCCTATGAACAGCTATTCAGTGGTGCTGGTCAAGTTTATGATCCTATAAAAAATCGTTTGATGGGTGATACTGTTGAAAAATTACCGTTTCTCAAGTATAATTTTGCTACCATTGCAGTGTTTATTCTGTATGAGCCTCTTTGTACCTGTACAAAAATTGGCCAAAGTGTCTTTGTAGGATGAAAATTTTTTTTGTACACCGAAAAAAACCATGATATTTCATGTATTTTCGCATAAAGTTTCTTCCTAATAGCACTCGAGTTCCCATCCTCCGTAATCATCTTACAAATTAAGAAAATATACTCATAACTTTCATAAATCTGAAATATTTTAAGTTAAACCTGAAATTTCTGAAAATTAGTTCCATGATGCTTCTCAATTCAAACTCGGCTTCATGTTTAAAATTTAAGTTGCAAAATAGTTGGAGTAGATTTCGACATTCTCAAATCGACCAAAATTTGCTCTTTCCGTACAGGAAGAACACCAACATTTTTTCCTTTACTGCAAATTTTATCTCCAGGAAGCACTATTTGTTGAAAAATAGTATTGCAATGAATTATTTATGAGGCGCGAAGCACCGGAAAATTTTTGGTGTTTTTTAATACTGCAAAATTTCATGTGAATAATAATGAATAAAGATTCGATTATGACCAGATCTTAATCATTGACAACAGCGGATCCAGATCCGGATCTTAAAAAATTTGGTTCAGCGGATCTGGATCCAAAAAAATCTGGTTTAGTAGATCCGGATCCTAAAATTTAGGCGGATATCTGGGGATCTGGATACCCGGCCCATCCCTAGAGACCACTAGTATTTTTTGTCTCATTTCAATTATAAAAAAATTGAATAAAACAGATCATGCTTGAAATATGGATAATTTCCAATTTTTTTGCTGATCAAATTTTGAACTTTGGATTTGTGGTGAAGACTGATTGTCAATTTCGTGTAGGGTATGATGATAGAGTTCTAAAATCTTGCGCTCGGTTAAAATCGAAAAATAACCATTAAACTGGCGTGAAGCTCCCCAGATTTTTAAGATTCTCGGAGATGAACTCGAGTCCATCTGACCACTGCCCCCAGCTGTAAGCTAGAACCAATCAAAAACAAAAGATATTGAGAGTTATCCAAAATTTGTTTCCAACAAAAGTCGTTTCAAAAAAGTAGTATTTTTTCTGAATAAAACATGAGTAACTTTTGCCGGTGTACGTCTGAAGCAGTGAAGCTTTCAAACGAATTTTCTCACATTAAAACTGTTTTGTCAAAATAGCAATGATACTTGAGTAATGACTAGTGATGTTCGTGGGATATGAAAAAATATCCGGATATGCGAACCACTGTTTTCCCCCAAATCATGTCTTTTTGGGAAAAAAATTTGGAGAAGGGAAAAAAAATTTTGGACCCTTTCTTTGTTCGGGGAAGAAAATTTTGGGGATCCAATACAGAAAAAAATGCATTTAGGTGTATTTAGAAGGTCATAATATCAAAATTTTCTGGCGCTTTGCACCGGTTTTAACTTTAATTATCAATATTATGGGCTAAATTAGTGTTTAGTCACCAAGTGCTGAAACAATAATTTTGTCTTTCATCCTGTTGAGAAAATCATGCTGATCATTTTTGATCTATGCTGGATTAGCAAAAACGATTCCTGAAGGTGTAGAATGCTGCTGAAGACTGACTGATTTCAAAACAAGAATTCAATTTATGTAAAGAAAGAAACAAACGCTTCAAAAAGTTCAGAAAGTTGATGTGTTGATCTTTCTCAGAAAATCTATGAAGGAAAAAATGCGGATGTCGTCATCAAATATAAAGATATAATATAGTCAAGATTGCCAATTAAACATGAAACCATATGTTAAAGATGATGGAAACTATTAAAGATTAAATGATAAGTGAAGGTGGACATGCTAAAAGCCACGCCTGAGCTTGGTAATAAATAATAATGATTATTAAAGTTATAACCGGTGCGAAAGGCTGGAAAATTTTGAGATTTGGACCTCCTAAAATGCACCAAAATGAATTTTTTCAGTGTTTTTTTATGCCAAAACATGGTTTTTGGCACAAAAAATTTTGAGCGTTTGTGCCAAATAGCACAAAATTTTTGGCTGGTCAAACATTAAATTTTCTTGATTTTTAGACTTCTAGGGGCTGAAAACGGGAAGTGTTTACGGCGCTTCACGCCGAGTCAATCTCCTATTTGTATATATAAACGATTTTCTGATTTCTACTGTTTCAGAGATGAAGGATCTTGGTGTTATGTTCAATGAAAAATTGTCAGCAACCTCCCACTGTAATTATGTGGTTAAAAAAACATCTAGGGTGGCAAATTTGATTTTAAAATGTTTTAACTCTAACTTTAATAAATTCAAAATCAGGGCTTTTAAATGGAACCACTCTGGAATTCTTGTCTGATTGGAGATACTAAAATGGTAGAAAAACAAAGGAAGGTTTACAAAAAGACTTCTTGGTTAAAAAGATTTGAGCTATAAGGAGCGCCTCAACAAATCTGGCCTTGATGACCTCGCATTTAGACGAATATGTATCGATTTATCATACATGTTCTTAATTTAGAAATTTAAAGTTATTCCACCCGATCGAAGTATAACTCTAATGCTTTAAAACATGACTTTTGCTCACGAAATATTGATGTTTGGAATTCCTTACCCGATGATATCACTTGTTCGAACAATATGCCCTGCTTTTGATCTAAATTGAGTCATTTTTTGAAGCTGAATTCGCACGTGCTTCTGTCACATCCATGAGCTTTTCTGTAGTATTCGTATTTACTCTTGTATTTTCTTCGCATTTAATAAATTTCTTTCTTCCTTCCTATATTTGACCCGAACGTGAACGATTTCTCTTTTAACAGTGTATGAATCTCGTTGCAGCAAACTTTATAGACAGTCAAATCACTGATGACTGAAAAGAAATTCTGAATATTCTCTGTTCATCAGATTTAAAACTGAAATATTAACTTTTTGTGTTCGATTGATTCAAATAGAAAAATTGTTATCATTGATAATCATACAATGTTTTGACCGATAATTTACACAATTCTCGACTTTATTTCCTCTAGTCTTTACATTGTTGTTAAACATATAAGTAGATACTCGTAGTCAAAAATTAAATCATATGAACTTCCTTCCTGAACAATTCTAGAGTATTTAAATATTCCCAGAATTTCCCTTTCTTTTTGAGTTGTCCTGAACTATTTTCTCGCACCGTTTTTTCTCATCTCACTGACATGGTTAGCTAGTCTTCATCAAATTCGTCAACAAACAATACAGGATCAAACATTTACAATCCATATTATGTTGATAATTAGAATCAATTAGCACTAACTAGAATGACCTTTTCTAACCGCGCATTAGAATAATATAAAAAATTATAAATGAATTGAAGCCTGGCGCTAAGCGCCGGAAAATTTTCACGTTTTTCCATTTAAGAACGCATAAAAATGCACCTCCGGACAGAAAACTCTATCACTTAATCAAAAGAGCAGTCACACCTCAAGTTGCACTGTGCAACTTGGCAGGAAAAATTTGGTTGCACAGCCCCAAATTTGGTTGCTGTGTGCAAAAGAAAACCCTGCCTGACACAATTCATCACTAACACATGTTTTTCCACGAACTTCTTTCCACAAATGTGGAAAGGGGTCAAATATTTTTTCCACATGTGGAAAAAAATTGTTTTCATCTTAAAATCCTCGTTTTTTCGTTTAAAAATGTTCACAGATGCTTTATCCCACTGTTTTTGAGCTTTTTCAAGCCTTCCGGGTTTTTTAAGAGAAGTTAATTCATTAAAATGGAAGAAAACATTGAAATGTTCGACTTTGAAGCCTAATCTACCTGCATTGTGGAACAAATTTTCTAGCAAACTATCCAAGAGCATAATTGACTTTGAATTACATGAGTAATTGATGGTCAAGTCCTCTATGATGACAAGTGAAAGCCCAAAAAATATGGTAATCTTTTCAGCGCGCCGGAAATTTTTTTTGGGTATTATGACATTCTGGGACGCTGGAAAATAAATTTTTCGAACATTTATTTCAAGAATTAGATTCCAATTTCGTGGTCAAAAGTCGTAATTTCTAGAATTTTAAATTAATATTAATTTTAAATATTTTAAATAGAAAATTAAAATTTTGAAATCTGTAGTTTATTTGTAAACTCTCATGAACTTGATCAAAAATGTATGAGTAAGAAGAGTATAAATTTCCGTAAGATATTTCTATGAAGCATTTGAATTGATTTTATGTTAGCAAAGAAATAATCGCATCAAAAAGCATAGAGACCTGACGTATTGATCTTTCTCAAAAGGAAAAAATGCAAATCTTCATTAAATATCATCATAACACACTGAAGATAATCAATTAAAACATGAGATAATACGTTTAAGATGATGAAAACTATTACAGATTAAGTGATAGATGAAGGTAGACATGATAAAAGCCGCCCCTGAGCAACTTAGTAAATAATGATGATTATTAAAGTTATAACAATAACCTGTACTTGGGGGAATCCCCCCCCCCCCCAAGTTGGCCAACATCATTCACAAACTCACAAAGAACTCACAAGGTGGCTATATGGACTCGAGTCCATTTAGCTGAAACGTGCAGAATGGCTAAATGGACTCTAGTCCATCTAGCCAAAACCCACAAAAAGGCTAGATGGACCCGAGTCCATCCAGTCAAAAACACGCAAAACGGCTAAATGTGCTCAAGTTTTCCCGTAGTACAGTAAATGTGTGAATATTGAAAGCTGTGAGATAAATTTTAAAACGTGCAGATCTGGACGTTTAAATTACAAACAACTCTACCAATCAAACATTCTAGCCATTATGTGGGTTTTGACTGGATGAACTCGAGTCCATCTCGCAATTTTGTGGGTTTTGGCTAGATGAACTCGAGTCTATTTAGCCACTTTGTGAGTTCTGGCTAGATGGACTCGAGTCCATCTAGCCACTGCTCAACCCTATACCCAACCCCCCCTAGTTTGGGAAAAATACAGGGCTGGCAAAAACCAAACTTTTGAAATTCCGACTTTTTGGTTGTCAATGGTTTTTTTTGGTTTTTCTATGGTTTTTTTCTGGTTTAATTCTTTAGAATGTTTGATACATCGAAATAACTATGTACTGCTGGAAGCCCTCTGTATCATCTAAGACTAGTTAGGAAGCCTTAAATTGGCAGCTAGAAGTATTAATCTTATCGGAAGTGTCATTATTTTATGCTATAGGAAATCCCTATTTGGCAATAGAAATATAGTAATAGTGGGCACATAAAAAAGGAACCATGAGTGAAGAACACAAGAAAAGTAAAAATGGAACAGAGCATGCGATATGTAAGGGGAAAATTCAAGGAAAAGAAGAAAAATTACAAATAAAGAGGAATATACAATACACAATGTACGTTATCAAAACTAATGAAAATCATTTACAGAAATGCACAAAAAAAGTTGAAATGACACAATTTTTAGGTATACCGTTTTCGATAAGAGGGTTTTAAATTGATAGATTATTACTATGTTATTAATATTACAAACTGCAGTTGAAGATCACACATAGACATTTCAGATGTTTCCAAATTTTTGCTTTTCAAACCTGTCTGCAAGCTATAACTACAGCAAATGGGTCCTATTATATATACTATGCTCGCTTGCATGATAGATACATATTTTTGTACGATTTTTCTTGCTTAGTAGCGATGTCAAGTCCTATAAAAATGAACCACCCAAAAGCTACTCTCTATGTTAACCTTCAGCATACATGTATGTAATGGAGCCCCGAGGTCTTGGGGGGGGGGTGGGGGGTCAGGCCACTTTTTTTGGGCTGGAGGTCAGTAATTCCCAAAATTTTGGGGGGAGGGATCTCTGAAGAAAAAAAAGAGTAATTTTTTCACATAAAAAGTCTGAAAAACGGTTCAAAAAATGGTAATTTTTGTCTAAAAAATGTACTTATGGCGCGAAGCGCCTAGAAAATTGACGTTTTTGATCATTCTTTGTTCAAAAATTGACATTTTACATAAAAAAATTGACATTGTATTTTTCTGACCAAAAAGTATGGGGGTCCCTAGGGTTACCATATGGCTAGCCGGGGGGTTCCCATAGCACTTCCCCCCCAATTACATGTATGACCTACAGTATGCTTAACTGATCTGCATAAAATTTTATTATTGTTGTCTCATTTATATTTTGAAATTTCGAGCTAAGAAAATTAAAAAGCTTACCATAACAATAAATTCAGTATATTAAACTCAATCATGTTTTATAACATTTTGATGATGTCATGGACCAATGGATGTCATCCCATATGGTCGGAGTACACTCCACTAAAGATTTAGTGTCTACTTTTTTATGAGCAAATTATAGCAGAGTTGACTCATGTACTAAATGTGTGGTTGCAAGATGGATACAAAGGATATCGATTGATTTATATTACATCTTTTGAGTACCAAATGTATCATAAAAATACGACTTTTTTCTACTTTGTAGTGAAGTCGATTCAACTGAATTAATTGTTTTGTTGATTTAGATGGACACCAATATGTGCCTAGAAAATTGACTAATGTGAAAAAACAGTTTCCCAATGATTTTGGAAAAAACCAAGATTTTCCAATTTTTTGTTTTTTTCAACAAACCAAAAAAAACCAAAAACCACAGCGTTGCCTTGCCAACCCTGGAAAAATTTAAAAAAATTTGCAAAAAAGTGTATGTTTTTTGGCCTTTTTGGGAAAAACTTCGACCCCCCCTCCCAACTGGTCACACCTCTTACAGGTATCTTTTAGGATTTAGGAGGATACAGGTATCCTCCTAAATCCTAAAAGACCTCCTAAAATGCACCATAATGCATCTTCTCAATATGAAAACCCCAAATTTTTCTTCCACATTTGTGAAAAGACCTCAAAAATTTTTTCCACATTCAAGATTTTGTTTCCACATTATTGTGCAAGCATACCTGTAAGACCTCCGACCAGTTGGAGGGGGGAAGATGGGTAAATCCGAAATTTTGGGGGAGGGAGTCGAAAAAAGTCGAAATTTTTCCCAAAAAAGGCCGAAAAGTATACACTTTTTTGCAAATTTTTCAATTTTTTCCAAACTGGAGAGGGGGGGTTAGGTGATGTTGGGTATATGACTGGCCAAGTTGGGGGCTCCCCCCCAAGTACAGGTATGAGTCATACCTGTAAGACCTCTGACCAGTTGGGGGTGGGAGAGTGAATCCGAAATTTTTGGGGGAGGGGATAGAAAAAAGTCGAAATTTTTACCAAAAAAGGCCAAAAAAAATACACTTTTTTGCAAATTTTTTTAATTTTTTCCAAACTGGGGGGAGGTTGGATGATGTTGGGTACATGGTTGGCCAAGTTGAGGAGAGGGTCTATTGTATGGGAGAAAATATAAGAGATGCTAATAGCTAGACGATTAATCACGCGTTTTAATTAGAAACGTAGGGAATGTAGGAGAGCATGGGGAATGCTTTAGACAAAACACTCGGAGTGTTAGACGAATTTAATGCAACGATAATGGTACGCAGAAGACTGACGGGCTCGTAATGAGCGCTATGTCAAATTTCCAAGGTTCTTCGCTCAGGTTATCAAAGGTTTTCGGATGCTGAAACTCGGACTGTACTATCTTACCCGATTAGGAGTTTCACCCAATTACTCAAACTATTTTTCAAATAGTTTGACTTATCCTAGATCACACACTCAAAACACAATTTACTGATACACAAAATCGCCGCCTCAAACTTCAAGACTCTCCACACAAGCTAAGACACAACCGCTTGGCTACAGTACTAACAATCACAATCAAAATTTTTTTCACAATTTCTTCACATCATAGCCACGCCTCTTTGCAGGTCTCGTCACGATTTCCCTTTTCTCAACTTGCCGATCTTTACTCCAAAACGACACGAACTTTACAAATACGCCAAATCGTCTCACAACAGGTCCCCCCACTGTTTTTCCCCCCAAATCGTGCTTTTTCGGGAAAAAATTTTTGGACTCTTTCCCCATCTGGGGAAGAAAATTTTAGGGATCCGATACAGAAAAGATGCATTTTGGTGCATTTTAGAAGGTCATAATCTCAACGTTTTCCGGTGCTTCGCGCCGATTATATTTTTAATAATCATTATTATGCATTACTTAGCTCAGGCACGGCTTTCAGCACGTCAACCTTCATTTATCATATAATCTATAAGTTTTCATCATCTTGAACGTATTATCTCATGTTTTCATTGGTAATCTTCAATATTTTATCATGATATTTAATGAAGATTCGCATTTTTCCCTTTTGAGAAAGATCAGTACTTCAAGTCTCTAAGCTTTTTGATGCGATTATTTCTTTTCTAACATAAAATCAATTCAAACGCTTCATGGAAATATCTTTCGGAAATTTATACCCTACATACTCAACTCATATATTTTCGACCAAGTATGAGAGTTTACAAATAAATTATACTGGTTTTAAAATTTTTCAAGTAAAATTCTAGAAATTACGACTTTTGAACACAAAATTCAAATCTAATTCTTGAAATAAATGTTCGGAAAATTGATTTTTCCAGCGTCGCAGAATTGGGTTCTCACTAGTCATCATAGAGAACCTAACCATCGATTTCTCATGTAGTTCTCAAAGTCATTATGCTTTTGGATAGTTTGCTTGAAAATTTGTTCCAATCCAATGCTTGTAGATTAAACTTTGAACTCGAAAATTTCAATTTTTTCCTCAATTTTAATGAATTAACGGGTCTAAAAACACCAGCAGGCTTGAAAAGGCTCAAAAACACCTAAATAAAGCGTCTGTGAGCATTTTTAAGCGAAAAAAACGACTTCGGGAAAATGGGGAAAAAAATTTTGATCCCTTTCCCCATTTGGGGAAAAGGCCCGGGGGAAAAAAACAGTGGTTCTCACTTGTCATCATAGAGAACCTAACCATCGATTTCTCATGTAATTCTCAAAGTCATTATGCTTTTGGATAGTTTGCTTGAAAATTTGTTCCAATGCTTGTAGATTAAACTTTGAACTCGAAAATTTCAATTTTTTCCTCAATTTTAATGAATTAACGGGTCTAAAAACACCAGCAGGCTTGAGAAGGCTCAAAAACACCTAGATAAAGCGTCTGTGAGCATTTTTAAGCGAAAAAACGACTTCGGGAAAATGGGGAAAAAAATTTTGATCCCTTTCCCCATTTGGGGAAAAGGCCCGGGGAAAAAAAAACAGTGCGCGGAGCACCGTTTTTTTTTCCTCGAAGATTTTTTCCACATGAGAACCGGACCCAAAATTTTTTTCCTCATTTTACAAAAATTTTCCACATTTTTAAAAACGCTTTTAATGTGGCTATGGATGCTTTTTTATGCATTTTAGGAGCATATCCAAGCATTTTGTTGTATTTGTAGTCAGAAACCTGCAAAAATGAGGAAAGAAATTGAGAAAATTCTGGTTATGTTAGTCAAAATGAGCTCATGAAGAATATATTGGTGTTCTATAGGAGCGGATAAAGCAAGATAACGATAGAGTCCTCATGAATTTATCTGCTATCAACATTTCTGTGATTCCGATTAGAATCATTTAATTTTATTTAGTTCTTGGTCCGGCGCGGAGCGCCGGAAAAATTTTTTGATTTTCACTTTCTAAAACGCTGGAAAATGAACCTTCGTAACGTTGGGAAATAAATTAAAATCAGACTGATGAAGTGTAATTTGCTTCCCATTCCAGCGCGAAGCGCCGGAAAAATTTTTGGGTTTTTGTATTCTAACACGCTGAAAAATAAATCTCTCCAACAGATAATTCGTGAACAAATGTTTTGAAATCACGTTCTAGAGTAATGTCTTCAATTTCCACCTTCAATAAACGCAAAAGTTCAGATTGCAAACGTTTAAAAAATTCCAATCATCGAGGGAAAAAATTGAGAGACATGATGAAAAATCTCTATTTTCGGCGACATAATTAACTGTACGATTAGAAAATGAAACGATCTAACTTGATTGATAGAAACTGTTGAGCATTAATTAGTAAGTCGAAGTAGATATGCTAACCCTAACGGCCGCGCCTGATACAAAATAGTTAAGATTATACCCTATACAGATTTTGACCATTTAAAGTCCACCAAAACGCATCTTTTCGGTTTAGAGTTCCCCAAAATTTTTTCCACAATGAGAACCATACCCAAAATTTTTTTCCTCATTTCGAAATTTTTTTCCTCAAAAGACCCCATTTGAGGAAAAAAACGGTGGCGCGGAGCGCCGAAAATTTTTTGCATTTTCAGCCCCTAAAACGCCTAATTTAATGTTTGACCAGCCAAAAAATTTGTGCCAATTGGCACAAACGCTCAAAATTTTTTGGCTATTCCAAATTTTTTGTGGCAAAAACCACGTTTAGGCACAAAAAAAAACACTGTACCACCAAACATCGGATGAAAAAGTACGTGTTCAACATACAGTACAAGACATCTCGTAAATTACTTATATTACGAACTAACAACATGTTTTCCATAATGCAAATAATACGACAATCCACTCGCCACGACTTGAAAAGATGTGTTAAAGAACAAATTATATCACTTTTTAAGTGAAAAATACATAGTTCCGTTCCTTTCGACTTGTTCTGGACCTAAGCGTTTCAATATATCGGCCAGTAATTTGACAACTTCGGCTTTAGACATACCCTGACATCTGGGTTTGAATTTCGCAACCAATTCTTTGGAAGACTGGGGTTTTCTTTGCAAATATCGACGAACTTCATCTTCCGTAATCCCAGTCGTTTCAATTTTCTCCCTGAGCAACAAAAACTTTCAGAAATGATGTACAAAACAGAACACAAAAAGATTTGCTCAGAAAACTTTAAGACGCGATTTCTGAGAGGTTCTACTTTCCCTATGATAAGTTGAAAATTAATCATACCTCAAAATCAGATATTTTGGGTAGTTTCGTGCGCTGAGTTTCATGGTACCATTCGTTTTGCTTGTAAACAAAAATTCGCACCGCTACAGTATGCCAAAGTTTGAAAATTAATGATTTTCTTGCATTTTTCAGTAGTCTTGCTAAGCAAGCGATATTTCGAGATCGGTTTGATCTTATTTGATGAATAAATATTCATTTTGTAGAGGAGAGAATAAGATCTCTTTTGGTGTATTACTTACCGTAAATAATTGCAAATTACGTTTTTTAATAAAGTTTAAAGTGTCAAAAATGAGCCGTCAAAATTGAAAAAATTTCGTTTATGGGCACTCCCGAGCACCTTTCCATCGGAAGCCGCAGATATTTATTTTCCTATATTGTAGCCCATCCATTATTACTGCTTTGGTTAAATTTTCATCAAAATTTTTGTACCGTTTTGGGAGCTGCACTGCTCTGAAGAAGGCATACTTATGAGAATTTCGTATAAATCATTGTATTTGCCAGGTGGCCCTTGCCTACCCCTTGTGATATATTTATTACCTATACTGTAGAATTATCAATTAACTAACAGATTATAGTTTGATGTATTAATTATTTTACAAGCAAATATTTTACACTCTGCAAGAAAGTTTGAACAGTCAAAATTAGAAGCAAAAGTGAAGAAAAATCCTGCTTAGAGGCACTCCCGAGCACCTTCACCTACCATGCTGCAGAATTTTATCTTTTTATTCTTTTATTCATACATTCCTACAGTAGCTGTGAAAGCAGCATCATGATTTGAATACCCCTTGAGAAGGTACAGAGATCCACAGAAAGCAAAACCCTGAAAATTAATCAAAAATCAATAATTTTTTTTGCATCTTTTTGCATTTAGCATTTTGCATTTGTTAAAAATATTGGTTCTGTATCTCGATACTAGAACCAGAAAATAAGGAGCATAAGGAGAAAATTTGCTGAAAGTAATGTCCAAAGTTATATTCTGCCATAACAGTTTTTTACTGTTTTGTTTATAAACTGTAAACAACCTATCCTAAGCAAAAAATTGGACTAATGAAAAATATTTTCTCAAAACTTTCTAGCCCAATTGGTCAAAAGTTGTACCAGCTATTACTCTTTTTCCCTGAGGATCTCACCTTCCATAGGAATCATTTTTTGTTCAACTGTGATGGATCAATGGATTACGATGGTTGCATTAGGAGCATGGAAAAGATTTTGGAAATGTTCAAATCTTTCCACAAAGAAATGCATTATCTACTTTCATAAATAATTAAAGTATGATTGACAGAGCATCATATAAATAGTATGCATAATAAATAAAATATTGAATTGGTAGTATTTTTTGAAATGCTGATTAATTATAAGCATGGCAGAAGCGTAAGCATTTTGACACACATTGGAATCATAAAAATGTTCCATATTTATATGCCATTACTATAGACCATGTGATCCTGCACTATGGAACATGTGATCAGTGCCACTTATTGAGAGAGAAAACCATGAGCCATTATTCTGAGATTATCAACTTGTTCCCCCTTGTCACATTAAACGAAATTAACTGAATTGGTTAACAGTCACATTGATGGGAAAACCCATACCATATTCTGTAGGAAATACGGCCATGACACTGTAGGTGGCATGCTGTGACCCCGTTAGGTGGCTCGCTATTATTTTCGTTTCGGGAACCTAACCCAGCTGGTACTACCACAGGAAAACCCATGGTGTACCTCGGGCTTGTTCTAGGGTTCAGCTGTAGAATAATGGACAACGCGGCCGGGTCAGGGGTGGCAATCCCTAGTCCTCATTCACTGAGAATGAGGGACTGTGCCATTTGTGGAATGGCTTACTGTAGGGGACCCGATTGTCAACTTAAATCCCCTAATTGGCCCTGACCTTAAGGGTCCGAGGGCTGTCTTAACTGAGGGTACTCTCAAGGGAAAACTAGCTTGAGGAGGATTCCCACAAATATACCCTCAACAATAATAACCCCTGAGAAGACTCACTAAATCCTCTTCTCAAAGTACTCGACACTGGGAGACAGGTTCAAGGGTCAAAGCGTGGGTCCTACGGACAGCAGGGAAACAGGTTCGACAATCCAAAGCAATTTGGCGTGGAGGGTATGTGAATGCGGGTTGGCACGCAACTGTATCAAAACGTTCCTCAGGGAGGGGACGGGGGTTTCTCGATCAATGGGGATGGGGTAAATTCCTAAGGTTGGGTTACAGTAACGGGCAACGCAAGGGAGACTGAAGGCCAATATGTAAATTTTTTGAATAGGCGGCAGACCCAGGTACACTATGTAAATTTAATATAAAAACGACGCAGGCAAACGCAGGAACGCAAGCTGTAAAACCCAATAGACGATTGGGCCCAAAAATGAGTGCAAAATTAATGAAACAAGCCCTTTTAAAGGGCCCCGTAATCTACAGTATGCCTTGGGCGGAGCTAAGACACACCCAAGCTAACTTCTGCAGCCGAAATGGCTGCAGAAGATGCCCATGGTCACATAGACATTTTCCAGTTCACTACGTTAAGCATTGGGGCGAGTTTCCACTCTCCATGCTTAGCATAGGAATGTCATCTAGTGAAAATTTCCAACTAGGTGTTTCATGTTGCGAAACGTGGCTAGTTTTTACTGATAAGAGGTGCATGTTGTGCTCCAATTACAGCAATGAGCTCAGAGAGCTTATCTTTAACAGAAATTCTTGACTAGCGGGTGACATACCATAGTCTACGTGCGTAACGAAAAATAACAAAAACGTAACGGGAATAAAAGTGCAAAAGTAAGACAGAAACAAAACATAAAAGTACACACAGAAAATGCATGTAAAAATTGTCAAAACAAAACGTAAAAATGACGTAAATTACAGTAACACAAAACGTGGTGAAAAACATAACAAAAAATATGATGTGAATCACGTGAGCATGTCTGGTGATATAGGGTTATCACTAATTACAAAGTATGAACTAGAAAAATGATAGCCGGATAAATTTGTGAACAAAATTATGTGTGGCCTTGGATCTGATCATTCAGGGCATCCCTTATAAGCAAAAGGATCATTCCTGTTTTCTATTAATCAAAAGAATCTCCATATATACATAATTGAAACCAGATCATGCCTTCACAGACTCAGCAGTTAATATAACCCCGGGAAATAATACCCCATAGATTAGTATGCCAAAAAATAAACTTCATCTCCATCAATAAGTGGACCTAACAATCGGGTTAGAAAATTTTAAAAACAAAATATTTTTCATTGGTCCAATTTTTTGCTTAGGATAGGTTGTTTATAGTTTATAAAAAAAACAGTAAAAAACTGTTGGAGCAGAATATAATTTTTGATGTCACTTTCAGCAAATTTTCTCCTCATGCTCCTTATTTTCTGGTTCTAGTATCGAGATACAGAACCAATATTTTTAACAAATGCAAAATGCTAAATGCAAAAAATGCAAAAAAAATTATCAATTTTTGAGCATTTTTCAGGGTTTTGCTTTCTGTGGATCTCTGTACCTTCTCAATGGGTATTCAAATCATGATGCTGCTTTCACACTGTACTGGTACTGTAGGAATGTATGAATAAAAGAATAAAAAGATAAAATTCTGCAGCATGGTAGGTGAAGGTGCTCGGGAGTGCCTCTAAGCAGGATTTTTCTTCACTTTTGCTTCTAATTTTGACTGTTCAAACTTTCTTTCAGAGTGTAAAATATTTGCTTGTAAAATAATTAATACATCAAACTATAATCTGTTAGTTAATTGATAATTCTACAGTATAGGTAATAAATATATCACAAGGGGTAGGCAAGGGCCACCTGGCAAATACAATGATTTATACGAAATTTTCATAAGTATGCCTTCTTCAGAGCAGTGCAGCTTTCAAAATGGTACAAAAATTTTGATGAAAATTTGACCAAAGCAGTAAAAATGGATGGGCTACAATAAAGGAAAATAAAATTCTGCGGCTTCCGATGGGAAGGTGCTCCAGAGTGCCCATAAACGAAATTTTTCCAATTTTGACAGCTCATTTTTGACACTTTAAACTTTATGAAAAAATGTAATATGCAATTATTTACAATAAATAATACATCAAAAGAGAGCTTATTTTCTCCTCTACAAAATGAATATTTATTCATCAAGTTAGATCAAACCAATCTCGGAATATCGCTTGCTTAGCAAGACTACTGAAAAATGCAAAAAAATCATAAATTTTCAAACTTTGGCATACTGTAGCGGTGCGAATTTTCGTTTACAAGCAAAACGAATGGTACCCGAAACTCAGCGCATGAAACTACCCAAAATATCTGATTTTGAGGTATGATTAGTTTTCAACTTATCATAGGCCTATACATACGTGTAACGGAGCTCCGAGGTCTGGGGGGGGGTTGGAGCACTTTTTGGGGTCGGGGGTCAGTAATTCCCAAAATTTTGGGGGGAGGGGTCACTGAAGGGAAAAATTCGATTTTTTCCGTGAAAAATGCCCGAAAAACGGTTTAAAAAGTAGTAATTTTTGTCTAAAAAATGATAAAATATGTACTTATGGTGCGAAGCGCCGAGAAAATTGACGTTTTTGACCATTTTTTGTTCAAAAATTAACATTTTTCATGGAAAAAATGACATTTTTCAGTATTTTTCCGACTAAAACTATGGGGGTCCCTAGGGGTACCATATGGCTAGCCATAGGATTGGAAAATCCTGGGGGGGGTCGCCCAATGGCTAGCCATATGGTCGATGATTTCTAGGTAGAATCTCTCAGAAATCGTGTCTTAACACCTATTATGATGCATCTCCATTTTTTAGGATGGTTGAAGAACAATGACAAGAAATGGAACTGTCATCAATGTCGCTCATGCAGAGCTATTACTACATACATTATATCCAAAAATTGCTAAACGCTAGCTGAGCAAGATTACAAATTTTTAGCCCTTTAATATAGGCTCAGCAGAATATCGTGAAGATGTAAATAGTACTTTGCTTTCCGATTTTATTTGAATGTATTCCTAGAAAAACTACAGAATTACTCAATTTTTATCAATATGCAAAAAAACTGAGGCATGTGCAAAATGATTATCCCGGCAAAATAAGAAAATAAACTTTTATTTGCGAAGGACGTACCTGTTTTCACAGACGCATGCCCATCATCATTCGAAATTCTGTGCTTTGGGGTCGGTTAAAAGCTGGAAACTCATGAAGGGAATGAACGGGAACCTCAGCAGTTGTATATTTTTCCACACATCGCCTATTTAATTTAGAATGATGGACGCAGCGAAAGCCAAAGAAGTAGTTTCAATCAGCTACGCAATATTCATTCAATGGAAAACTATATTATAAAAAATGCTGCATTTTCTTCATGAGGGTGGGAGAAGCCAAAATCATTGAAGAAATCATGCTTAAGACTGTCGATTTGGTCAGAACTGCCTCGATGCCCGAGTGCTACTCCAGAAATTTGGACCACCTAACCAGATTATTGACAGGAATTCTTAGCTCACTGACGAAAAATTTTCTCCATTGATTACAATAATGAGTTTACCTATAATCTGTTTTTTTATAAAATGCTTCCAAATAGAAAAGTGATACAAATCAGTACTGTCGTCGAAGTCGTTTACACAGAGCTCTTACCGTAAAATTTTTAACTCGGCAAATTGCTAAAGAGAAGGCAGGTATGCCGACAAATTTCCAGTCCTATATGATAAATTGTTTATCAGGAAATCGTGAAAATCTGGCATACTACTTGCTTTCCACTTTCATTATTCAGAGGCATTTCAAGAAAAACAGAGTATAGTTTCTTTTGCATTGAATTTACTTTCATGCATACATGTAATTGGGCGGGAAGTGCTATGGATACCCCCAGAAATCGTCGACCATATGGCTATTCATTGGGCGACCGTCCCCCAGGATTTTCCAATCCTATGGCTAGCCATATGGTAGCCGTAGGAACCCCTATACTTCTGGTCGGAAAATACTGAAAAATGTTAATTTTTTGATAAAAAATGTCAATTTTTGAACAAAAAATGATCAAAAATGTGAATTTTCTGGGCGCTTCGCGCCATGAATACATTTTTTCGGTCTTTTTAGAAAAAATTACTATTTTTTGAACTATTTTTCTGACTTTTTACGTGAAAAAAATCGGGTTTTTTTCCCGGGGACCCCTCCCCCCAAAATTTTGGGAATTACTGACCCCGGCCCCAAAAAAAGTCGTCCGACGCCCCAGACCTAGGCGCTACGTTACATATGCTTTTATGGGATTGCTGCATCGATCATTTCAAAAGTATAATTCTGTAAAAAATACTGCAGACGTTGACCTATCACATAACTTCTGGCCTATATCTAGGGTGGCAATTTTAACTTGATCATAGACTACCGTGGATTTTTGCCCCTCGGACATACAGTCCATACATCAGCGGCAACGAAAATCTGTGGGATGTCAAAAAAATTTCAATCCAGCGTCAAACACCCGTAACTCTGTCAAAAATGAAAGTACATCATTTCAAATCGTGTTTCTGAATAGATAAGGAGATCTATATATTGATACTCAATTTTTTTGCGTTTTGGAGGGAAAATATTGCTTACCTTGTAAAGTCACTACTTAAATGGGGTCAAAAAATCCATATGAGTGAGGTCAAACCCTCACGCTGATGAGTGGTTTAGTATCACTACGACTTTGGACACATTTAGAAATATGCAGAAGTCATCGGATGCAAATTCCTACAGTATAATATTGTTCGGTTTACAAAAATTCTGCAATTCGACTAGCTAGATATTGTAGTTTAGCATAAGAGTAAATCACGTATTAGGATAAACTATAGGGTGCCACTGTCCTGCTTTCCCTTGAATAAAGTTCTAGCTGAGGGGGATAAGACGAGTGATGGTCGCTATGCGAATCCATACAAAAAAACTGGCATGTTCGCGAGTATTTTCTGTAGCATGATTTCGCAAATAAGTAGCCGATAAGTATGGTATAATGTCTGTCAGGTGAAACAGGAGCCATACTAAAAGGTAGCAGCTGCTAGGCAGATGCTATTAGAACAAAAATAGGCATTTTCTAGTGTAGATTATGCACAATCAACGGAGCTATGAATTTCTGCAAAATCCCCCCTGTATAACTCAATTTCTAAAATAGTTTTTTTGAATATGGTGAAGTTGACAAGCAAATGTTGATAGTTGTTTAGAAAAACATTTTAAATATTGATCAAATAAGATGTACTCAGGGAGACCCACATTTTCACAGAAAAAATTCACTGACTTTTCCAAGTTCAATTCTGTAAATTTTCGACGTTTTGTAAACATATATTGAGGTAAAAAAAGCATTTTACATGTTTTTCATGACATAGCAGTTAGACAAGTTGGGCGCTACGTTAGCGGCCCATTTTCGTGATCATAAAGAAAACATGCACATTGGCGATTGGTGGAGGACGAAAATCGACGCAGACGATTTGCATAGAAGGAACACCATGAAAACTGATGTGAAAATATTTATTCTTTTAGAAATATATTTTTAATGCATAAACCTAGGCCGATGCCAAATAAACGCTCCAAACACTGTTTTATATACTTTGTTTTATATTGGTTGATGCGTCTGTTTCTTCAACAATATTCATTAATCTGCATGGATCTTCCGTATGCTGTAGCGTGGTGCGTCACTGGAAACCGTTCAGTGCGGATATTTCCGGCGTCAGATCGGAGACATACTCTAACAGGGTTTTTCCTATTCAAGTCGGTTGTGTGTAGACTTTCTTCATGGAGTCCAAGTGGTCCGCCCTATGGGGGGGACCGTTTAGTTTTTAATAGTTGCGTTATCATGTCTGGACAAGAACTGTTGCACTATAGCCAAGGCATCGATAAAGAGAAGGTCTAACTATCCAAACATCGGCGTACAGATATAAAACCTGTTTTTCAGGTCTGTTGATCAATGATCACCCTGTATATTCTGCGAATAATAATCATACTAACTTTTTGGTTCCTCCGATTACTAATTTTCATCTAGATTACACATTAATTCTGCAGGGAAAATGCGCAGCCCCCACTAAATCGTCCTTGCGTAGTCGCATAACCTAGCATATGGAGCAGTATACTTTGACCATATAATGTACGCTACTTACTTATCCACTTTGGGTTTCTTAGCTGGTGTACCCGAAGCAGGTTCTTCTTTGATTTTTCTTTTTGCGGAAGGTTCGTCGCCAGCTTCTGTTGAACTGCTTGGGCCGCTTTCAGGCTTTTTGACCTAAAAAGCAGGTATATCTGAGTAAGGGAACAGGTGGCTGTGACTGAGTTATATGCACCTCTTTCATAAAAAACGGAGATTTAACGTTTTCTTCATCTGGGTCTTCGGAATCGGAGCTACTTTCTGATCCTGAAAACAAAAAAATAAACACCAACAAAGTAAATATTTCATGTTCAATCTATGAGTAGTGCAAATGTTGTCTGCTGGCCAATCGGGAGATAGACGTTACGAGTACAGTTCAGGAATAAATCTTAATAGAAAACTTTGATTAATTTTTTGGTTTCTTTCAAACTATTGGGAATTTTTAAAGAGCAAAATTTGTAGACAAACAAAATTTCAGCGAACATTTTACCTTTGTCTTCTTCATCAGCACCGACTGTACGTAGAGTGCTCAATTTGGCATCAAATTTTTTTACTTTGTCTACATTAACGTCACCGTTTTCGTCGTCTTCTTGTTGATCTTGTTCGTTTTCTTCGTCGTCAGATTCAATCAATTTCTTGATACCCTCTTCCTCGTCAACTCCAATCAAAGCTTGTCTGATTTTGACTTCCGGTTCTTCTTCAGAACTGAAAGTATGTATAAGTTAGATCGGTCAGTTAATCAGTTACAGTCGAACTCGGAGAGTACGTGTCCCTAAGCGATCGGACTTGACCGTACATACTAACCAAGCATATTTGCTAAACGAGTTTGTTCAACTTTGAATTATTTTTTCATATATAATCGTAACATGAAAACTACGACATGTATAACAACTTGGAAACGAAAATCGAGCTAAAAAGTCCGTTAATTTAGTTTGTTTCAAAGACTTCAAGTGTTTAAAATCATAAAAATCTTCCAAAGAGTTCAAGGATATCGATAATTGATCGTCACATTTTTTTTAAGTCAACGAAAATTTCGAACATTCTGAATGTAGTTTTCGCTTCTTGAGTAGCCAATGTTTCGGGTTCATTCTGATCATTCGAATCGCTGTCGCCTGATTTCAAAATACCACATCTGTTATTCCAATGTATTTTACAAAGAATCAACTCAAAAATAAAACACAGACGACAAAGCCGTTTGTATTGTTTCCAAGTTAGTTTTATCCTCCAAAAATTTGTTCGGTACGTATCAGTCAAGTTCTGTCGTATTCACTATTCAGCTCGCGACATATACTAACCGTGTACCTACCAACCAAGCCTTATAACATCGTAAGATATAGGCGGTTTTTTCCTGAGTGTGCGTATTACGCACTAACCGAGTGAGTCATAAGCGAGGCTAGTCCCTACGAAGTACTCGGCTGGGACCATGCGAACCGCACACATTATGCGACAAGACGTACATACTATACAGGGTACCTACTAACGAAGTTTGAATCTGAGAACTTCTAGCAATAGAAAGACTCTCTGAACTCTAGAAAATATTTCAATTAAAATTTTTCGTTCACGGGGAAAACATTCACAACACCACTTAAACCAAGAATCAAAAGCATTCAGGATTACACTTCTTACCTCACGCTCAGGTCAGTGTCGGACATATAATCCACTTCTCGACCTTCATCGTCTCCGTCGTCGGAATCAGCTGACGCGATGAAATTTTCACCCTCTTCGTCTGCCTTTTTAGATTTCTTTGGTTTGCGTTTCTTTTTGACTTTCGCCTTCTCATCGTCTGAATGTATGAATTTCAGCTGCAACAAACCTAATAGCGACAGAAGCACAACGAGAAAACTATAGATCAAAAAAAAATTTTGGAGTTGGAAATCTAGCTTTTTTTGACAATTTTAGGGGTCTGGGCCCCTAGAAATATGGATATAGCTCCTAAAATTTCAGGTCTAGGAGCCATTTTAGCTCCCAAAAAATTTTGATTTTATATTTATGAGTAAGTGAATTACCATTATTTTCATTCAAATTTAGATTTAAATCAAGTGTTCTGCGTGCTCTAAAAACAGGAAACACCGAAAAATTTTATTTCATAATTAATCGGATTGATTTATCAACTGTTTTTTCACAAATACTGCATTTTTGTGGAAAAAAATTCACTATAAAAGTCAAAACATCAATTCTTTCAACTTTGTGAATATAATTTTAAACACAAGCATTAATTTTAAACATAAACCTTAAACATGAACTGGAACATAAGCATCATGGAAGTGATTCTCAGAAACATCAAGTTTAACTTGAAGTTTTCCAAACTTATTTATGTATGGGTATATTTTTTAATTTGTAAGATAATATAGACATGTGTTTAAACAGAAAAATTGAACCTTATGCTTATTGGACAAGTTTCATTAAATTGATTTTCTAGCACTCTAGAATGACAGAACCTAAAAATTTACGCGCCGGAAAGATAGGAGACAACAGGAGTAATAAGAACAGAAGCTACATTTTTCAATACACGGTACTTTTGTGCCATATATGCAGAAAATGAACTCAAGTGTTATCTGGAAGAGGGTTTGTGCAAAAATACACAAAAATCATGGTTTTCTGTGTACAAAAAAACAGTGTTCGTACAAAGATTTCTTGGTCGATCTTTATACAGGTAAAGGAGTCTAGTAAAAAAACACTGGTTGAAAAGTAAGTTTTGAATAATCATTTTCTTAAACACGTATCAACTGATTGAATATCCATATAATTTAATTACATTCAACAATGCGTTACAAGCTTATACTTCGATATTCTTCAATTACAGATTTTTGGCTCCTAAAAATTTAGGCCTAGGAGCCATTTGGCTCGCGATTTTCAAACAAAAAAACCTGTTGGAGATACGTACTTACATCAATTCCAATCAATTCAGCAGACCCGTTATCAAGTTACATATATATACCACACTGAGTCGATGAATGTGATTGATAAAAAACCTACGATTTATTATTTTGTTTTTCGTTCAATCAAATGTTGAATTACTTTCTGTAGCTTTAGCCTTCTTTACTTTCGTTGGATCATCGTCTTCATCCTAAAAATGTCGCAAATTGAGGATTGAAGCTTCCGTCGGTTGAAAAGAAGTGCCGAAACTCGAGAAACGAATGTTCATAGATCATAAAGAAATTTTGTAATTATAATTTAGAATGAGTTGCGCTCGAAAATAACTGGTTCTCTCATTATCAACCAGTGAAAATTATACCAGGCTTTTTTCCGCACAGTGCAGACTTTTTGGTCGTGCGAAAAATTTTTTGAGCATTTTTGGCACGGAGCGGAAATATTTTTGGGTGTTCTACTGCCGGCGTTAATGAAAAGGTGCGTTTTGGTGCGACCAAAAAAGTCATAATCAAAAATATTTCTGACGCTTTGGGCCGACAATGGCTATAATCTATATTTCCTAAAATTGAACTAAAACGCGACCAAACAGAAGTCTATTTTCATTCCTCATTTATACTTGATTGCTTTCCTGTATCTGCTATTCTCAAGCTTTCTTTGAAAATATACTGAAAATTAATTTTCCGGTTGCGATGAATATGAACTCGTTGATTTTTTACCCATTACTTCATTCACTTATTCACCCATTTCTTTACTAAAAATCAAAACCAAGAGTATTAAAAACTATTCCTAGTATTAAAAATCAAAACAAAATAAAAATCAAAAGTATTAAAAATCAAAACCAAAGTTATAAAAACTAAAAACTATACTAAAAACCATTTTTCAACATTTCGAGCTTCTGTATTCAAAAATTCTCCGGCGCCACCTGCCGGAAGTTAATCTCCCAAAGTTTTCATTATCTAAAGTACCTTATCTCACTTTTAAATTTGGATTTCATTAGGAAATAAGATTTTTTGATTGATGTGCACATTTTTTTCTTTCGCTTGAAGTTTCCTGAACACAATTTTTTACTGGGAGACGATGAAGATATCGACTGAAAATGTGAAGCCTTAATTTGAGGAATAAGTATGAGAAGATTCATTTTCAAGCGTTCTAGAACACTAAAATCTAGGGATTTTTGGAATGAGGCATCGATTCAAATCAACAAATCTTGACTTCTAATCACAGAAATGTCAGCAGCAATTATTTTATGATTCTAAAATAATGTTGTAAAGTCAGAAAAATAGAGAAAGAAGATTTTCGTGAGAATCTACAATTTTCGATCATTTTATGCATTTTTTACATGATTTTAATTTGGAACGGAAAAAATTGCAGAGGGGAAAAATTTTGGAGTCATTTCCGCACGATAGGGACGAAGGCGCGCAGAAAAACCTTGATTTTACTATGAAATTTACCAACCTCTCTGTCCTTGGAAGATTTAGCTTTTCCGTCTGTTTCGTCGTTGTTTTCGAGTCCTTGAAGTTGTTCTTTAATTTTTAAAGCGAACTGATTTAGAATTCTGTTCCGTCTGAAAGGGAACATTATTCACGTAACGTTAAAATGAGTAATTTTCCGGATAAAAGTTCAAAATGATTCGAAATCGCAAAATTTTTACAGAAGTTTGATGTTATTTTGATCCGTCGCTGAATAATTCTCACTGCGAAAATTTCTCCTCAGCTTCGTCTGCATCGAGAGTTTTATATCGTCCAATAGGCATGAATGCGTACCAGTCGTCCACGGGATAAGCTTCCAAAGTGTTATCGTTTTGCCTCACGAAAACCCAGTAGTCCACATTTTGAGAAACTGTACCTTCTTTTATGCCCCGGTATTTTTTGCATTGTTTGGACGAACCTACGTAAAGAGACAGATACGTAAAGGACTGTTACGATAAAGCGTCAAAGGGCAAAAAATTTGCGATACGTTAAGAATATATTAAAAGACTTCTTAAATAATGGGTATTAGTGTTATCTACGTCCGCGTGATTAGGGTTTGGTCGGGATCTCGATCCCGACCGGGATGGCTAATTCCAATTTCGGTCTCAAAAAAGTGGTCGGCATCGGGATTTTTCGGTATATGAGTTTTATGATTGTGATGAAGCTATAACATGCTTCGTTTCAACATTTGTGAATGATCTCCCAAACGTGATTAACTGATAATGAGTCAACCGAATTTGATTCTGTTGATTTCGGAGTGAAATCACTTCATAAAAAATTCTCATTTTCATTAAAATCGTGTCTCAGGCTCTCTAAATCCAATTCAAGAACTGCAAATCCCAAAACATTATAGATGTTCTGGAAATACTTTTCATTAGATCAGCATAGCTGATTGTAAAGGAAGATTATTCTTTGGGGTGCTTACATTTGTCAATACCTCAAATCAATTTTCTGCGAATTTGGAACAAAGAAGACAGGTATGCGGGTATGTAGCACAAATGCTTAGAAAGTAATCATGCTTAAACCCGATTTTAGCAGAATTTTACCAAAAGTGTGCGTTTTTTTGGTTTTCAGAAGGAATTTTCCGTATTTGCAGAGTTCAAGGGGCGTGCGTTAAAAATTTAGCTAATGCTTAATCTGCCTTAAAAATGTATATTTTTTACCAAGTAGCAGCTATTCAATATGTTAAGAATCAAGATGATGCGATTTTGTGGTACTAAGACCGATTGGTGTGTGGTAAATATTTAGCTTGTGCTCTATACTCTATTCATTTTGAAATGATCGGTGCACCGAGGTCGCAGCCAGATTTTTACTCAAAATTGTGGAAAATTCGTTGACTCTAATCAGTAGATTTTCCCTTCAGATCTTGGTGACCACTCTTTGTAATCATTTCAAGATTATCGAAATTGATATCCTGATCTCTAATAAGGCTGCGTTCGCCGAAATTCCGGCCGCTGCATCGATCATTTCAAAATGGTGTACACTCGTAGTCGGAGTATCACCTACCTGACAGCACTGGCTTTTAACATATGGCCCAAGGAGACAGGTCGAAGCCACTTGACTGCAATATAAATTTTGTTATTGATCAGAAACTTGAATCTTGTCGTTTGTTTTTCTTAACTAATTAGACTTACCTGAGACCTGGATATACCTGTACTTGGGGGGGGGGAGGTTGGGCCCCCCCCAACTTGGCCAACCCTGTACCCAAAATCGTCCACCCCCAACCCCCCCTCCAGTTC